>JBBPDB010000115.1:77872-98897 GCA_037974465.1 Brachypetersius altus
CCATGTGACACTAGAACAGAACAGGACATCAAAATAAAAGACCCAAAAGCATGAACGGAAACAGAACAAACCAAAAACATTAACAAAAAAGCAGTGGCCCTAATCAGCCACTGACCGGACCGTGACACTCAGTCCTTTTCCTATAGGACAGTCTTTATTTTGGGCTTAAATTGTTTGGCTAAACGGAGAAATCCTGAGGTTTTTACAGACACAACAAATATTTTAAAATGCATTAAACATCTGCACAGAAATCTGCATAATTTCAGGGGGCTTTAATCTCAATGGTTTAAGTGACATTAGGAAATTATGAGTTTGAGCCTCAGTGGTGCCACAGCCATCCATAACTGGGAGCCCAAGAGGAGCAAATGCCTGGTTTTATGGTGTAAATGGAAGAGCCCCAGGGAAGACTTGGCAAAAGAGGTTTATATTGTGTCCCAAATGTTGGACAAAACTGGTTGACAGGTTCATAAAAAGCTGCAAAGAGTTACCTTATAAGTTGAGCTGACTGTTTTTAGTTTCTACTGTTTGCATTCAAAAGAACCTTGTCTATCCACAGTATATCCATTAGTAACCACGCTCTCCCCTCCGTTTTCCCTGTCACTAATGTGTGATGCAAATCACTGCAGGCATGTGTTAGCACCATAACTGGCAGTTAGCATTCTCCTCCAAGCATGTTAAAGTGTAGCATAACTACAGTGTTGTTGTGTAGCATAGCTGCAGTTGAGAAAGATTTGCTGGCACTTCAGGTGTCTCGGAGGATCACCTATACGCTCCCTCTCTGGTCTTTCATTAAGACCAGATGTTTGCTATAATTTACAGTGATGACAGATGGCCCAGTCATTTTTTTGTGGGTTTATCATTAAGACTGCTATTAAGTACATTTATGATAATACTGAAGTGAGCCCTGTGCAAAGTGCAATCTAATAACAAGGAAAGTTTGCTTGCAAAACATCAAAGCCTGGCATCACAGTGGCAGCTAATTACTGTGGCCGTATGTTGAAGGAGCCACAGAAGGGACCCTTCTTGGAGGCAGCATTTACACAACAAGCTCCAAGAAGCATCCAGACACCGTTTAGACTGCGGTCTTTGCTCTTTTCTCAAGGGAAACACATGCGTTTCAGTCTTCTCAGGTATTTTTCCAGCGCCACAATGCTAGGGCCTGTCTGTAAGAGATGGTAATGGCGTTGGGAAGGCGAAAAGGGGGACGGGGGAAGAGGTGTCCTGATAAGAGGTGCTGCTATGAAAGTGTAGAAGCATGAGAAAGCAAGCAGATGGCAAAGCTGAAAGAAAGACGCGAGTGTACAATGTCGGGATTTTGAGGTATTCCTTTGCGCTCACTGTTGACTGTAATGGAGATGCATTCTTTATTGCTTAGGGTTTTTTTTTTTTTCTTCCTACAGTTAGCAGAGGAGTCCATGAAGGTGTTGTGGGCCCAACATGGCATAGTTGGTCTGTTTGAATTGGAGAGCTGGGTTCTAAAGTGGACAAAATTTGGCTGGACAACAAATGGTGGATACTTGACTCAAGACGTGCCAATGGGGTAAGTGGTGTTCCTTCACTTTTTGCCGTTTGACAAGGATTTGCCAATTTCTTTTCTTGGAAAGAAGAAACTGGATGTGTGAAAGGAAGACAACTTGCTGTGACTTTTTTATCTTTTTTATCTTAATAATGCTATCTTAAAAATATTTAGTTATTAATCTTAAGGCCTATTTAGTCACAACCCCATGCAGGGGCTTAATTCTAAAAATAACAAATGCTAATATTTCCGTGTTGGGGGTCAATGCCCTTCTTAAGCCTTATTAAACCATTTGCTAAACTGACTACTTAAGCAGTAACTGAATTAAGCTTCCAGTCTGTTTGTGTGCCATACAATATAATTTCAATTCTAAATGCCCATATTGATAGTTATAACCAAATACTGGCTTGATAAAGCTTAATAGGAGCATAACAAAGGTATTCTAATGTTCCCTTCCACTGAAGTATAACTCAGTTAATTTTAAAACTAAAAATCATAAATTATAAGCTAACTACTATGTAAGTCATGTAGTTATAAGAGTGAGAAACTGTGCGCCCATATATGATCAGTTTAAAGGCTAAAAACATCATGTTTTATTAGACTGGAGAATTTTACAGTCACGTAATTAGGTTAAACCTTGGAGCTCAAACTCATGAAACCGAATCAATGAGATTTGAGGATTGGCTTGTAAGGCCTGTTCCAGTCACATGTTACTGACAGCGAGCGGGACATGATGTATAACACACTGGCCCTGCTGAACTTCATGCCAATCTAATTTAGTGACGACAACATTATTTTATCTTATTACGCCCATGATTTAGGAGGCCTCTACTGTCTCAGGGACAGCATCAATAACGTTAGGCGGGTTTACCATCTCAGCTGAGAGCACAACCTCAAGACCTTCCACACAAAAAATAAAGGGTGATAATAATAATACTAGTGCTTTACTGAAATGCTTTCAGCACACTTTACATAATGTCCAGTTCTGTGTCAAAGCCTACATTTACACAGTGATAAAAGTTAAGTGCTTTCAGTGATCTTCACCTCCGAAAGAAAAGAATGTCATAGAAGTCTCAGTGAAAAATACCCAGACCAACATTTATACATTTACTGTGTGTGTGTGTGTGTGTGTGTGTGTGTGTGTGTGCATGCTTGAAAGTGAATATTCTGTGAGTATACTGTATGTGGAAGTGTTCCATAATGATAACTGAAGTTGCATTTTTTGCATTGTGTATGTGTGTGCATATCTGTAAGAGAGTGTATCAGTACACAGGATTACAGTTGTCAAACTTGTTGATGTTTGTGTGTATATAAAGCAGTTTGAATGCAGTTTAAAAGTGAGATGTTGTCTGGACATTTACGGCTGGAGCTTCTTGTGTTCCAAGACGGTCTGTCTTTACTTTGAACAGTTGAAACTGTTAGTTTTATGGTGAACAGAGTGCACACAAAGAAACAATTGCTTTAATTCTGCAGTAACTTACGATACAGATTTCAGCTACGGTTTAGTTTTCCTGTGTTATGTGTTATGTTTATTTCTTGGGAGCTAAAGTCCATTCAAACTTTTTACAGAAGTTTCCTGTAAATCCTAACAATCGCAGAATTCCCTGCAATCTCTAAACCGTTGGACGCTGTTTTAAATTCCACAAAATGAACACAATATGTGAGAAAAGTAAGATAATAGCAATGATGTAGATAACATGGCTATAACGGTCTAATACGAGATGGAGTCAATGAATCAGTAAGTCAGTGCTGTGTGTGGAGCTTTAGTGTCTATAGACTGTATAGTATAGAGTGTAGAGTGCCAGGTTAGTATTTCTGGGGTGTACTGTGCAGTATTTCCTGATAAAAGGAACTTAACATTCATGAACGCGGTCTCAGACTTAAAAAAAAAAAAAAAAAGTTTGTTTGACATTCAGTAACCTTTTTTTGTGAATTGCACTATAAAGGCTTTATTTGTTGTAAAGACAGCTTTTGACAAAACATACTGTATCAAAACGTGTATTGTGACATTTCTTGAATTTCTAGCTGTTATGACACTTTTATGGGTGACATGACATAGCTTACATCTCACATGTTTTCAGTTTCTGTCACTGTGACATAAACAGACCCACAAAGTCTGCCATTTCACAGCAATAAGTCATTTCACAGCCTAATGAAATCTAAATATCAGTGCCACCCGATATTATGTCAAAATGACGTCAAAGTGGACAATGGACTCTTTTTGGAACAAATGCAGATTCTCCAGTAGCTTCTGTTCGAATGAAACATGGACCTGAAACCGATTCAACAGTGTTCACTTTAAGCAAAAATTCTGTATAATATTCAAAATGGTTATTTGACTTGTTAGAAGTGGAACCCTTTTTGTTGTCATTAAAAGGCTCTTTAAAGAACCATATACAAGAAATCCTCCACCATAGAGAAGAACAATATCACCTAATCTGTAAGAATCAATAAGAGCTGTACTTCTTTTGTCATTTGATGCCAAAAATGATTTAGATCAAACTCAGCCTATTCAAAACAGAATGCTGGATGTAAATATGATTCACTTTGTGACTGCATAATTGAATATGTAATAACTTTCACCTGAATATAGCAAAACAGTAAAAGCTCTTCTAAGAGTTACGGTTAAAGGTGGTTAAAAGTGGTGTGAGCATTGAAAGCATGTCAACTTTAACAGATATTTATTTGAACAGTAATGAAAAAGAAGGGGAGCGTCTACATATCATCTCTGGTGGACTAAAGTTGAGCATAAAGTCACTTCATGCAGCTATAAATTTCCCACGTTTCATTTACTCTGCTTCCTTTGAGATATTGCGGATTGTGATGTCGTTGCTGCGACAACAGCTTCTCAGGAAAGGAGAGAAACATCTTCAGGGCCTTATTGTCATGAAACCTAGAGAGTGGCTAGAGGCCCTGAGGCATGCGGGGAGCTTCTGAAGCAAAGAAATAAAAGAGTCCTGTAAGATATTGTCATCTTTTTTTCTTCAATAGCAGATTTTTCAGCGACAATAGCGACCCTTTGGTGATCGGTGAGTCAACGTCCTACAGGAGCAGAAGTGTGTTTTCATAGAGGAACAGCTGGCAGGGGCAAACCAAGAAAAATGCTCTACACATAGATAAGGCCACACGTACACACACGCATACATCCACACACACACACACACACTCTCGCAGTGTGTGAAAGGCTAGGCCCAGGATGTGATGTAGTTGGATCCGGACCTTGTGAAAATACCCTTTCATGTCACCCTGTAGAGCCTCTCAAAGCCATGGCATGGTGCCCTGGTTGCCATAGTAATATGTGATTCGCAAGACACATTCATCAAGGGGATTTCTGTGCTCTGTATGTGTGTGTGTGTGTCTCCGGTGGATGTATCCCCTTTTCATAAGTTTGAAATAAGGACAAGAGCTGTATTTATGAGTCTGGGTATCAGCAGGAGTAAATCGTGGGATGTGTCTCACAAAGCTAACGCTTAAGGCTTATTTACGTCAAGTAGGATTTTTCCACAGGGACAACAAACAAATCTGTTTTATGAAGGGCCTACATCATGAAAAAATAGTCTTGGTGTAGTTTGTGGGCATTATAAGCTAGTTTCAAAGCAAATTGTTCACTTTCCTGTCGATAAAGTCCATGTATGGAACTTAACTGCATAAAGCCTGCTTTGCATTCTTTGTTTTTATGATGTCACAATAACAAAGCATTTACTTTACACCCATTCAGCCTCCAGCAGTTTAGCTGTTCACATTGAAGATGTAAACAGTGTTTCAGCCTGGCTAGCCTTTAAAAGGAAGAGGCGATGCATAACAGCCAATCAGAACAGAGGCCATTAACATATTTGTCTTAAATGCTCAGTAGCAAAAGCAGCCTCTATTCCAAGCAGCCTCCATTCCAAGGAATTAAGACAAAATGCTCATTTTTTCACGACCAATAGGGTGTATTTTTCTCTGCTCCATGTCATTTATGTTCTTTAATTTTGATTCTATGGCCAATAAACCTCTGAGATTCTGCCTATTCATCGTTTTTTTTTTTTTAATGAAACAAGGAGAAGGAACATTTTGCGAAAGATCAAGCTAGAGCACACCTCTGTACAAGCAACAAAACAAAAACCAACGGGAGCCATGTAGCACTGAAGTACATGAAGTAAAGTCAATGTATTGCTTGTCTTAGAAGATTTTTTGCAACACAAGCAAGATGATCTGTTCTTCTTCCATATTGATGTCCATTTGCTTGGACGTTTCTAGTGTGTAATCAACTGCAAAGTCGCATGCAAAATTGGGCGCCCTGATCAAATGTTTCATTTATTTTCTAATTGACTAAAAGCACACATTCTCTGCAAAGAACACACTCCTGTAGATTTCCATGCACCATTACTGTTTATTTACTTCATTTATTATGAATATTTTGGGAAAATCCAATGAAAATGTAGTCAGTATTTAAAAGGCAAATATTTTAAAGTTTGTAAATCATGGATGTTATCCTCTTTTTAGTCAAAGCATCGTCTGAAGACCCATCTCTTTAATGAGCACCTTGGTGACTAACTGAACCTCTTCATATTGCTTATTTATTTCTTTTCCCCTATATTTATTCAAAAGACAAAAGAAAAGAGGGCACTTACCCTCTGAACTCCATGCTTTCCTTACTTATGCTTTAACCTCTGGCTTTTCTTTGACCGGATCTGTTAAGATGTGTAACTTAGCTGGCAGTAACTTGGTTGATTAGCGGATGTTGATAGCTGTAGCTTTTCAGGTTTGAAGAACAGATGTGAACAACTTGAGCACTGATGTACTTCGCTCTGAATAACAGTGTCTGCTAAATGCTGCAACTGTAAATGTAAATGTACTCAGAAAATCAACAAAATCTGTCATTTAACTGGAGTTTGATAAGATGTAGTGCGTTTTCTTGTGTAATTGTACACATGGTGGTACATTTATTAGTCACAATGACAAAGCACTACAACAAAATAGCCACTCTTCATTTATTCTCTTAAATGGTATTTTTTTATCACCTTTCTATAAAAACTATAAAAAGCCCAACTCAGCAACAACTGGAACAAAGGAACACATCAGTTAAGTGACCTGTCATTGTGTTCCCAAGCACATTTGGTGGACTATTGCTTTCAGCCATAATTCTAGTGTCAGACTGATAATATTTAATAATTGTCATATTACAGATCCAATAAACCAATTGACCCAATAAGTCCAGCTGCTATCCGTGTCCGATGTCTTCATGTATGTGTGTCTTAGCCGATTTGTTATACTGTCTGTCTCCACAAGCACATTACTGCAGAGTGGCTGTTTAATATTAGATGAGATGGTGAATCTTATTAAAAGGCAGAAGGATGAGTCAACCACGTTTATTGGATTTTGCCCTATGAGCAAACTCACAATAGCACACACATTCGCTCACAGCGTCCTGTTAATATTTCCAATCAGCACATTCTCCACCAGGCTTCCGGCGTCCAATTTATCATAAAACACTTTATCTGTTACTTCATAATGTAAAAGCTTTGTCTAATTAACAGTAGAAAAGGTGGATAATGCATAATTGATGCACATAGTAGTCTGCTTCTCATCAGATGTCCATAAAAGAAGGCTTTTATGATATAATAGCAGATGCCAAAGGGGCTCTTTAAAAAAGAAACAAACACCTTCTTTTGGGGGGGAGGACTTGACTGCAGGAAAAGAGTTAACCCCTTACATATGGAACATAGAGCAGAGAATAAAATTTTTGCTAAATTTTTTTTTTGAGCGAGTTGTCAATTTTTTCATACAAGAAGCCTAAACGTCTCTGCTGTGCTTTGTTTCCAGAACTTACTGTTTTACTTACTGAACAATTCAGCAATAAATAGAGAGAGTCCTAGCCGAGGTAAATTGTTAAAAACCAAACATACAGTTCATTTGTCAAATGGGAGGCAAATGTGAAGAATTTATTTTAGACTATATAGCAAAAGACACCAATATATATATATATATATTTTTAAATGTCTATGTGTGTGTATAGTGTATTATTTATGTAATATATATATATGAATTTCTGACTAGGTAATAAAAACATATGTCGATATACACATAAGATATGTGTGTGTGTCTGTGTATATACATATTAATTACTAAATCAGTATATTAAAAATTATATCAATGTCTCTTAAAAATGTTGTCGTTTGTAAGTGACAACAACAACAACACAACAACACCAGTACTTGTTGTACAGAGTCCACCCCCCCACCACCTCCCATTGTAATCAGAGTGTGAGATAATGAGGGTGGGTGTCTGCGCTGCAATGCATCCTGGGAAGCGCATCCATGGTGATAAATCCAGGAGCTGATGCTGAACTGGAGAGAACAAAGGGCCAATGTCTGGCCTGAGCGGAGTGTGGGGTCCTTTACACAGAGCCGGCAGCGTTAGTCACTCACTGACACAACGTCTTTAATAACGTAATCCTAATGACATATGACACGCCAACAGGCTCATAAACCAACCAGAAAGAAAGAGGCAGAAAAAGAGCAGAAAGGAGAAGACAAACACGTCGTCTTAACACAAAAATTCCCACGCTCCCCAGACCGTAACCTGTTATGTTTGAGTTTATCGGATCTGTCAAAACGTGAGGCGACGGCGTGTAAAAACGACTAAGTAGCACACACACAAACAAATATGTCCAAGCCAAACCATGCATTCTCGACGTCATCTCACACACCACCCCAGGAGACTACTAGAACAGTGTTTGCTCACTTGTCCGTGCTGTGTATAGTGACTAGAGACTATAAGAAGCACGTGTGGGTTGCCATATGTGCTGATTTAGGTAGTAACCAGCTATGTTTACTCCAGTACCTTTTTTCATTACTGTTTTTTTTTCAATACTGCTTTTGTATGTTTGTATTTTTACAGTTTATATTGAGTGAACATTTCGCGATGAATGGTCCAGTCATAATGGATCAAAACTAACTGAAATCAAACTTTCTTACATTAATGAACAGTGGGTATGAAGTATGTATTCAGATACGCTTTGTTGCTTCCGGTGCATATATATTTTTCACACATACTACATGCTGCAAAAATGAAAATGTAGCCCAAATTGCACTTGCTGGCATTGGTTGGGAAGATTGCATGCAACAAGTGGGTATCATGGTACAGAAGCTCTCTATTAAACAACACTCAAATGGAAAGAAGTTACAGAGCCCTTGCAACAACTGTCTGTTAATACGAACTGTCTGTTAATACGAAAATGCGAGGATAGGAAGGTAAGACGGAAGCCAGCTGTTTCAAAAGGAGTTGAAGGGCAACCTGAAAGAACAACAAGAACAACAGTTACACTGAGAACCGTGCAACAATAATCAATGTGCTGTACCACAATCATCTTCATTCTTACACCCAAAACACCTCTGAGATATTTGTCTTCCTTTTAGACAGTATGAAATATTCCACATGTAACACATTTTAGTCAGTAATTAAACTCATCACATTCAGAGAAGAAGGCTTGTGAGTATGATCTTAAGAATGACCAAACTTACAGTATAGAGGTAGACCATCATGATACACTGGGAGAAATTAGAGGGAAATCTGATCCACCCGAAAGATGACTAAAGTAATTCAAGATTGGTGTAGGTGCTTGCATGGCTGAGTCAATCTGCTGACTTGAATTCAGCTGCAGTAACTTTACAAAAAATAATGTTATTAATTCTGTCAGGTTTGGTTTGTGGCATATGCCTATAAATACCGCCATATTTGTAACAGTGTTTCTGCAGGATCAAGAAGCTTGGCATGGGGGGCAGTGTGCCTCAGAGGCAGGGGAGGTGTGTTTTCGTTTTGTTGAACATTGTGGCTGTTTTCATTTTGCCGGGGGGTCAAAATTGTCAGCTACATCATGACCCCACACAAAGGGCTTTTTGAAATATTCTGAGACTTTGCAGCTTTGATTCGTCTCATATGATTCACAGCACAGTGCTTTTTAGAAGTATACAATACTTTTGCAATGATTCTGGTCTCTCCATTCTGTGGTGTGTGTGTGTGTGTGTGTGTGTGTGTGTGCGCCAAGCACAGGCTTGGCTCCAGTTTATTCTCCTGTTGGGTAAACACGTCTCCCACTGAGACAGTGAGGCAGGAATCAGCAGGGACACCTGACCAATACATGCTACTGATCACAGCTTCAGAGTGTGTGTATGTGTGTGTGTGTCTGTGTATCCAACCCCTGTCCCCTTCCCCACCAGCCGAGAGCTCTCATGTCTCCTGTTTTTAGCTTAATTAATCAAAAATGATTTCTTTTCTCATTAGATATGCGACCAGGTTGCAATCTGCAAGATCGATGTTTTACAGATGTTACCACTCGCTTTTGTTTTTAGAGACGGCGCTGATTTTTATTGGGTATGGATTTAAAGGAGAGAGCCCTGGGACTCTCATCTGAGCTACCATGCACACACACACACACACACACACACACACACAAGTGAAACAAACAATTGTGAGATTTGCAGAAAATGAACTTTGTGGGTGCCATAAGTACACTGTACATTTTATGCCTTTCCTGCTAATATATATATATAAATAAATATATACACGCACACACATATGCACCAACTCACACACACACACCACATAGATTATGGTGAGGTCAATCAATTAGTAAGTGTATTGCACCAAAATGACCTCACATGTGTGATGTCACATATATTAATGGAGCTTCGTTCATTATTCCTCACAAGTCACACAAAGCGCTGCATTGCATTTCGCTGTATCCCACATGTACATCATTTCCACATGAATAAAATATCTTACATTAACAGAGTGAGCTGAAAGACAAAGCTGTGATGGCATATTTTATTCATGTGGAAACAGTAAACACGTATGACCTGAGAAAACGCACTGCAGCCCTTTTTCAGTGGAAAAGGGTTTAGTTGGGTTGGCGAAGCAGTGTTTTGTATGGCGCACATTTCTAGGGTATATCTTCACTGTTGTTGGCCGTCGGCTGCACGCGCTCTGCGCTGCACATGTTAATGGCCTAACGGCTGCTCCATGCAGTTCCTGTTGCTTGTAAACAATTGTAATTTTGCATTTCCTGTAGTCTAGACACAACAGCAAAGGCCTGGCAGCGCAGGCAAGGAGACTGAGGAGACTGCTTGTGGTTCCAGAGGAGGGGGCTGGCATTTCTCTGTACCAAACAGTGCCCCCACGTGAGAGTGTGTGTGGTATTTAGCTGTTTGTGGAAACCAAACGTGCCAGAGATGTTGGAAAACTAAGGTAATGACATTGCATGGATGTTCAGCTAATGAAACTTCAAAATTTAAAATTTGACCTAATTTATTTATTTTTTACAGTTTAAAAATTTCTCATCAATACATATAAATCTATATATATATATATTTATATATACATTTAAACATCCAGGTGCTGTTTCCATGAACTTGATAAATGAAATGCTCCAAAATTAAAATTAAAACATTTAAAATTGATTTACTTTAACTTCTTTAACTTCTGTAGTTCAAAACATTTGTTCTATCCATTAAGTTTCTATTTATTGAGATGCTGGTACTCTTCCCCTGACATATAGACAACTTTTGTGATATTCCGGTTTATTCTATATTCTAAACATTCCGCGTATTTCCACTGTCCGAGGTGTGTGAGGGAGTGTGTTCCTGTGCTTTGATAGGATCGGTGTGTGTGTGGCGTGTGTGCGTGTGCTGTTTACCAGGCCGTTCCGCTCAGCTACACAGGAAGAAGGGGATGAAACAGAGGCGCTGAGGAACCCACAGAGAAATGATTATTGATTTAATCACATAATCAGCAGCCAACACTTCAGGCCCAGATAGCAAATCCATAATAGCCTCCCCACATAACCGGCCCTACAAATTTACCTTCAAAGCCCTGTGCGCACACACAGCAAACACGGCAGCCAAGGGTCACCTTCAGTGGCCAGCAAAATATTGACGTTCCTAATGCTTAAATATGTTTTTGAGTTAAGCGCTATCAATCAACGATAAGGGCCCGCTGTCTGTAAAGCATAATGCCATTGACAGAAGGATTACAGGAATGCTTTTATTCTTATAATCTAAGAACATCTATCAGACAAAAGGAGAGGGTATGAAATCAATTGGTGGTGTGTGTGGTCAGAGACACGCCGCACATGTCGAACACGCTGCCTGTTCCAGGCTCTTGGTTTAAAACCGCATTCTTATCTGCTGGTGTATGTTCGTTTTTCATGCTCAGCAATTTTCTCAATAATTAGAAAATAACAGAAAACTGTTGATTGAAAACACACTTATTATAGAAACCACTGGACATTCACTGAATTCAATAAATAAACATTTAAAATACTGTTAGTCTGATATCAGCAAAAAGGGCTGGATAAGACATCAGTCCTGTGACAGACCTCTGCCAAAATAGCACACTCTCACGCTGGGTGACGTGTTCGCTGTACAACAAGCGTATAAAACCTTCCTTTCAGCTTGTTATTAATGTTATTCATTCTGGCCTAAAACTAGCATTTAATGCTTTTTTGCATTAGGTCATGTTCTATATCGGTATTGTTGATATTGAAGCTTTTAGGATCAACTGATACTTCTAGCTGATTAATGCTATACACACACACATACAAATATATATATATATTTATATATTTATATATATCACTTATTCTGTAGAAATTCAACTCCTGATATGTCTTGCAATATTGTGATATAGTTTTTTTTTTACTGTATTATTCATTTATTTTACATAAACACAGCTGCCCATTCTCTTCCGTTATTAAAGAATTTGGAATAAACTAGTTTTCTGTTGGTTTGTCAGTACAAGACAATGCGTCATAATTACTGTTCGAGTAATTAACCAACTTTTCATTTTATCATGAGTGGCAGTGATTCTCTGGTTTATGCAATTGCATCTGTTTTTCTGTTCGCATGTGTATTTGCTTGTATGCGGGTGTCCATGGGTCCATACATGTCTGTGTGTGTGTGTGTGTGTGTGTGTGTGTGTTTGTGTGTGTGTGTGTGCGCTAGTTTTACTAGTTTGAAATGTGGCCTGACCCTTCATCAATATGACACATCTAATTGTAGTGCTCCCTCAAAGATAGCACTAAAGACATGTCCCATCACTCACACAGCTGGCTTTATTGAAACACACTCACCCTCTGCATTCATACGGGTTGATAGTTCTGCCCCTGCAGCGTTTACCCAGCCAGTGTCTTTTTCTGAGGTCATCGCAACAGCTATTAATGTTATTTGTAGCAACAATCAAAACGCTGTCACAAATTATACAGCTGCCGCTGACGTGCCGTTTTATTTTGCTGAATGAAATCCTCTGCCATCAATAGATGAGAACACTTCATACCAAAACAACTTACACCTGTGAATGATTGTCATCCACAGCTCCACAGGTCAGTACATCTTTCAGATACTATGCCAGTAAACAGGAACATAGTTTCAACTTTGCTTTTTCCTTTTACTGTTAGAAAAATGGAAAGTCAAGCAACTGAAAAGTGTAGTTGTCATTTTTTTTATCAGTATTTTTACTGGTGTTTTACACCTACAAGTAGTTTTTAATTCAGACTATGACAGTAGTTTAAGGGGACAACATTTACAGTTAGAAAGAAACAAAGCTGATGTTACTTGGGGGGACATTATGAAATAAATGAATATAGATATACCAAATTCAAAATACAGTAATCACTCGCTTTTTGCAGGGGGTTATATTCCAAGGCCACCCACGTATAGTGAAAAACCACGTTGTTGAGTTTTGTTAACCCCAAATTCGCCCCTGAATTTGCTCCCAGGACATTTTAATGTAATTCTAAACTCAGTGTAATGCATTACCTTAAAAGACCCGTATTCGAATTTAAATTCCCCGCTGAGATATGAAACTTGGAAGGTTGCGGGACAAAAGTTTTGGGACGCTGCAGTGAGGTGAACAGTTTTTGGAGAATTAAACCTGATCTACTTGAGCTAAAAATACAAATTAGGGCTCCTGAATATCTACAGAACTGTGGAGTTTAAAGTGTCTACTGAGATATGAGATAACTCAGAAGGTCACAGGACAAACGTATTGGGACACGAGATGAACGGGTCCCCTTGTGTGAAAACATCCAGAAAATAAATATATATATATTGACACTAGAAGGGAAAAAAAGGAAGAAAGGCAGAGGGATATTTGCAGTTATTGTGGGGCAGTTATTGTTTGGTTCTCAAAAAAAATCCATGTGTGACTGAATCCGCGACTCCTGATCCGCGTAAAACTGGAGGATTACTGTATACATTCTGCTTATAGTACACTCAGAAATATAAAGGTTTCTCAGTAGATCTTGGCTGGATGTACAGTTCTAGGAAAATCTTTTAACAGCTATAGACCATTCATGTTAAATATTAGAAAGGGTTCTTCACACTTGAACATATTTTAAAAAGATTCTTATTGTTATAGAACCTTTACAGTCAAATGTTAGAAAGGGCTCTTCCCGCTCAAAACATCTCCTTTAAAGGATGATCCGCTAAAGAAGGCGCCGTAAAGGTTTGTTAGGGAACTGAAAAGAGGCTCTTTAATTGGCGTGGGCACCTAACAGTGGATCACCATCTTCACAAGCAGCAAGCAAGTCAGTTTGTCATCAGAGTAGCATGGAGAAAGAATGTTCTCTGTTCAGAGATGCATCGATTTTGGGAAGTCAGCTCAGATAGATTTCACTTTCTGATTCCATCATCTGTCTGTTCCTGTCTGCGTCGCCCTGAGCTATGAAGGCGTAATTGTTTACCAAAGGGTTGCGGCTCATTGGCTCCTGGAGATTGGCTCCTAATTAGCACCGAGTTGTCTGAACACGCTGGAGCACTGTCCACTCCGCTTTCATCTAATCTCCACTCTTTCAAAAAAAATAATGAGATCATTTACACCTCATTAACATGGCCCCCGTAATGTCTGCGCATTCATCATAATGATTGCTTATCATTTCACTTTGCAATATTATCTCCTCTAATGAAACCGTTCACACAAACTGCCAAGAGAGCCTTAATTGGCGTTGTGAAATCACAGTGCAGCCGGCAGCTTGCTGTAGCATGTGTGAAGTGTTAATTTGCATGAGGCTTGGGGGGCGCTTCAATGTACACCTATTATATGCTAATCTACACCAGCCGCTGGATCAGAAACCCCTACCTGTCTGGTGTCTAGTTGGACACTGCAGCCCATCTGTTGATGCACAGTTTGTCTTAGGCCTCCCTTAGTGATCAGTTTCGGACCACAGCATCACTCTTGGCTCGATAATTTTGGGTGATGGACAATTCTCGACCTAGTAGCAACACCCTGGTCCCAGGAACACACACACCAGCATCCCACACTCTACCATGCCAGTGAACTTTTCTGTGCTTAGAACATCCCACCACCCAAATTATATTTGTCAACAGAGGTCCTGTAATCATAAACTGACCAATAATGAATGAGCTAGAAGGGAGTAATACATTCTATAGCAACAGATGAGTTATAGTGGACCTATAGGTAGCTGGAAGCACAAAGTGGAAGTTAATAATATCCCTAATCCCTTGATTATTATTGTGTCCCTTAAGTGTATTTGTGTTGGAGGTATAGGTCTATATACCCAAAGAGAATCATGATTATATGACCAACCTTTCTTTATCGGACTGATATATGTAAATGTTCTGATTGGCTGCCCTGCGTAGGGCCTTATTTAAAAATCAGGCATCAGTTTTTGTGACATCATAAGAATAATTAATTTTTTCTTGACAAGGGCCATTTAGTACATCTAGTGTACAAACGTACAGCCTCCTATGTAGGTCTTTTCTGCACAAGTTATCGGATATTCAACTTTTGCAAACTGAAACTTTCTCTCGCACATACTTCCTCTCTCTCTCTGTTGACCTGCTGTTTTCTGCACTGTGTTTTCTGCTGGGTTTTTTTGCGGAGAAAAGGGTAATAGCACTCATATGTGGATTCGATTAACCATCGGACATGGCTTCCGGACTGATCCGGGCTTTGCGCCTCCAGTGCGAAGCGTGAAAGAGGGACGTTCATCCAATATTTCCATTTCTTTTTTTCCCTCCTTTTTCTCTATGATGTACTAATAGTGCATGAACACTCATATCCCCTGCCCAGACGCACAGGCCCTCAATATAGGATCAAATGCATATCCACTGGCCGGGCTAGCCGAAGTGGCCATGCGTGGTTGTGGCCTGGGGGTGGGGGGTAGAGGAGACAGACTGGCTTAGAGAAGCTTAGGCAGGATATCTTCCGCCCTTCTTCCCCTGATGGAGCGCCTGGCCACTAATTGTGGCCACGTGCGTGGCGAGGGGGCGCGGACGCGGGCCGAGGGGCTTCGCTAAATTAAAATCTAGCTCAGCGTGTCGAAGAGAGAGACAGTATTTTTTTTTCTTTCCTCAACACTCATAATTCCCCACTCTTCTGATCACCCAGCTCAGGTGGCAAAGCCAGAATAGCTCCTCATTCTCCTCAGGCCTCCTGTCAGGCGGTGTAATAGTTAGAAAACACTTACAGAGAAAACACTTGAACTCTGCTTCGGAAAACCGACATGTACACATGACATGTTGAGAGGCTGTTGTGTCAGATATAGAGACAGACAGGTGCAAACACTAGGGCATGGCAGAATAGAGCGGGTGGTGGTGGCCTGTTGGGTGGGTACTTGCCTCTGGACCAAGAAGTCATGGGTTCGAATCCTACCTTCAGCAAACCACCACTGGTTTCCTGAGTAAGACCCTTAAGTTGCTCTAGGGAGACTGTCCCCTGTAGTTAGGGAATGGAATTCACTTTGGATGAAAGTGTCTGCTAAATGCCATAAATGTAAACAACCGTGTCTTTACTAATCAACTATTAGGACTCAGATAAAAATTATGTAAATATTATATTTTGTTATATTTAGACTGTTTGCTGTAAAACCAGTTGGTATGATTTGCTCGGTCACCTGCAAGCTATCCGCTGGACACATTCGCATTTCTCCCTACAGATGTGACCCTGCGATATCCAGGCAGGTCCGGCGGCACTGTAAGATGATAACTGGCCTGTCGATTTGTTGCGGCATATGCTAATGACGTGTGCCTGAGGCAGCTGTACTTATTTATGAGTGCTTGACCAGAGGGGAGCTAATAATCGGCTTTGGCCTGAACTCTGTCACCTTCAGAGAGAGAGAGAGGGAAAGAGAGACAGAGAGAGAGAGAGAGAGAGAGAGAGAGAAGCAAACGTGGCTTTAACGGATCACACACGCACACAGTTTTGTAATTCTCCTGCCACTCGCTGCATGAAATAAGAGATTTATGCAGTAGTGTGTTCACCTCACACACACTTTTTTAGAGCTACACGAAAGCACACTAATCAGCAAACCACACTTTTAGGCCCACAGGTGTGATTAGGCTGTCACTCTGCCATTCACACACTCCTGAAACAGGTGAACAGCTAATCCATGCATTAAACATAAATGAATAGAAATAGAAATAAACAGAATAAAAATAAATGACAAACCAATCAGTCGACCAAAATGGATTGATCCAGTTCAGCAGAGCTTTAGTCAAATGGAGCAACCTGGAAGTTCAGTCTATAATAAAACTTTCTATATTTGAATAATTATGGAGGGAAGTGTCTACTTTCACATGCATTTCACCCACGCTTGGTTTCTCTCTGAATATCCTTTTAAGCAATCGCAAAACAGCTTTCTCTGTTCTCGGAAGCAGCCTCTCTAAAATGAAAGTATGATGTGAAAGCATCTAATATTGCATCAGTATATCTAGGCTCAGTTTCCAAGACAGGGTAGTCTTGTTTTGTTTAGTTCCAAACCTAGTCTTGGACTGTCTTTTCCCACTCAATGGAAAATCTTTAGTCACAGCGCTATGCAATCCAGGACTAGGCTTAATCCCTGTCTGGGAAACTGACCCCTAATAATGCATATCAGTTGTATATTAATATATTTTAATAAAAGTGACTGCACACTTTATTACCACCATCATCTTTGACATGTAAACAAGAAGAAGGAAAGAAAACTTTCATGTACATTCATGCAGTGATATTTGTATTTTTTTGGTCTGTTCATCATTAAATGTTCACACAGTGTAAAGCTGTTTGGTCCACCTGTTTGATGTAAAACCAAACCAAACTAAATTAAAAGAATTAAATCACAGCTTCTGTATTTTAAGAAATGTGCTGATTTGCCACCTAGTAGCTTCTGGGGTTTAATTTAGACAAATAAAACAAACAATAAAAAAGCTATTCCTGGGAAAAGAGAAGTGACATAAACATTTTACAACACTTGTCTTTAAAAAATATTACAGAAAGGTAAAGTGAGCATTCGTTCATGACAGGTGGTACGAGTTTATGACACGCGTCATCACTGTCCAGAGAAAAATCTTTTTAAATGTAATTTAAGGTAAAATTAGGCTTTTGAAAGTCATTTTATAGCATTTCTGTCAGTCCATGAATCATGAAAAGATTTTTGGGACAGCTATGATATATTGTGTCTTAGCTCAACTATATGGATTTAATAAGCATCATCATAACATGTTTATGACTTTCAGTAATTCAGTACCATTATCATCACCGTATGAAGGCAGGGTTCACCTGAACCTGAATGTCACATGAAAATCACATGATCTCCACGGAGTGAACGCAGCCTATAGTTTTCATCGCCCAAATCTAGCGAAAGCAAACAGTGGCTGCATGTACTAGCCACTGAGTGGAGGCTCTTGTATCGCCCCAGGATTCATTCATCTGTGCTACGGAAACAAAACAAAAAGTGACCGGTGCAGAGAGGGTTTGTGGCAGACGTGCATCTGCAGAAACAAAGCTTTGTTTGTGGGCAGAGAGAGAGAGAGAGAGAGAGAGAGAGAGGGAGGGCGGGAGAGAGAGAGAGAGAGAGAGAGAACGTAGGATTGGAAGGAGAGGGAGAAATAAGAGGGGTAAAGAAAGGGAAGGGAAGGAGAGAAAAAAGAGAAGGGGGTGGTCTTCCAAGCACAAATTCATGCTGGATTTTGTTTTCACTGAACGTGAAGAGAATAAAAGGTGATGTCTTGAACTGATTTGATATTTAAATGTGTAAAACCTGTTACAGTTCTCTTCCAAAGTAAGGAGCATATTGTGTACATGTGGGACATACGTGCACATTTAAATCAAGTGAATTCTTTTTTTTCCCAGCACACCCCCCATTTGCCCCTTTTTGCTCCCCACCCCTTTCTTGCAGTGTCATCCCCCCTCCCTCTTTAGAGCCCCACAGCGAGGCGACTAATGTACAATAAATCCACAAAGGAGGCCCTGAGTGGCTCCGATGTACAGCAGCAGAGCTCCTGTTATTTCATCTTTCTTTTTTTCTCCCTTTCATTCTTTCTTTTTCTCCTTTTTTTCCATACAGTATTGAGTAAGAGGAGGCCCTGCTCGCCCCGCTCACCCCGCTCGCCCCTCGGAAACCCAACACCAGCATCCGGCGAATCTAAGACGGGTCCGATAAGGAGATTTCTTCCGTTCGCCATTATTTTTTTACTTTTTTTTTGCAAACGGACGGGGAATAAAGTTACAAGTGTGTGGCATAGGAGCTCTCAGCGGAGTGAAAGGCACTGTGGGAAAAAGCGGGCTTGGCAGCGAGACGGGGGTCACAGCGGCACATCCCCGGGCCCACAGCACCAGGTGTCCCACGCTGCATTCAGTAACGCTCACGCTTATTCATAGACTGGAGCAGAGTATTAAAACTCAAAATTTGCAACTGAATGCTGATATAATCCTGGAAATATATGTCTCCATTAAGAGCGCGCCCATTAAGGGGACAAGGAAGGCTTTGTGCGAGGCTTTATGTATATTTATCAAGGTTTAAAAAGAAGGCTGTGAGGGGGGGGGGGCTGTGAGGAGGGGGGGTGGACTTTCCAACTGTTTACATGTTAATTTCAAACTTAACAGCCCTCATCCTGGAACTATTTATACACAGAATGCTAATCATTTTCTCCCCCACCACCACCTTTTTTCTTTCTCTCTCTCTTGGCAGCAGTTATTTCCCACTTGACTGTAGATATGCTAATGTCAGTGTGTGTGTGTGTGTGTGTGTGTGTGTGTGTGTGAGAGTGTGTGTGTGTGTGTGTGTGTGTGTGTGTGTCGCAGCCACTTGAAACTCAGAGACTCTCAGGTTTGAAACTTCAGCGCTCAAAGGGTGTTTTTTCCCCTCTTTTTATTTCCATCACCATGCCTGTTGAATGTTACAGCAAAGTCGTGAAAAGAAAGCCCACGGCTTTGTCTAAACACATCCAAACAGAAACAAGCAGCAGAGGGGCTCACCAGAGACCCAGGTGTCTGTCCCAGGGTGGCTGGACGCACGGACTCGGACGGGTCAGGAAGTCAATGCGCCTCAGGTGGTAGTTTAATAAAAGGAGGAAACTTTTACGAGGTCATGACATATATGCAGTCGAGCATAAAAATTCAGTCAACTTCCACGTTTTCTTGATTTTCTAAAAGGAACAAACGTAATAAAATCATTTTAGTTCAAGATAAATGCTTGTGTGGTTTCACAGATAACAACAACAAAATTAAAGTATAAAGTTACTGTGCTTTAAAAGTGAATTATTTCTTAATTATGTAAATATTGTATATATGTATAATATTTAATATATATATAGATGAATCTTTTTGTATGTAGGGATTTGAAAAGATATTGCTCGCATTAATAGTAATATAACATTGATAGTTCTTCTTTGTGGCCTTTACAAATAAAAACAACTTTAATAAAAGACTCTTCACAGCAGTTGTACAATAACAGTACTAGCTTTAATAAACAGTCAAGGGTCAACTTAAGTCAAACATCCAGTAGGTACAACAGCTATGTCACTGAACCATGTGGGGGAATGTGGGCGATCCAGGAGCGTCTCGCTGCTGCCAGACGCCCGGCAGGTGCTGCTTGTGGAGCTTCGGGTTTATTTACGGCTTTGGGAAAACTGCGCCAAGCCGGGAGAAAAGTTTCTGCCACAACATCTCACACAAAGGAAATGTTACTCTGTGAGAGACAGAGAGAAAAGTAGAAGGAGGAGGAGGAGAGAGAGAAAGACTGAAAGAAAAAGAATTATGAAATGTGGTCAGCTCGAACACCATGGCAACTAGGGAAGTGTCCATGTGTCCATAGAGATGGAATGTGTATATTAAAATTTTTCTCTTTCCTCCTCCTCTCTCTCTCTCTCTCTCTCTCTCTCTCTCTCTCTCTCCTTTACATTATCTGGATGTTTTTAAAGCTTCTTTAAAAAATATATGATTCTAGTAAAAGATCCATTTATGGTACCTTCATTTTTTAAGGGAGTAGCCAAAAAAACGACTTTTCTTTTAAGTGTCTGAGGAGATCTCAAGCTGTATCCACAACTGTATGACAACACCTGGGCGGCGAGGCACATGTTATTCTTTAGCACAGTCTTTTAAAATCCTGAATAGGTGTCTGCTCACAATAAGGGCTTTTTAACACTTTTCCTTTCAAAAGAGTCATTTTCTCTCTTTGAAACGTAGTTTTGTGTTCAAAAAAGCTTTTATCTGCATTACATTCTTAACACCAGAGAAAAATGGTGTATATAT
>JBBPDB010000115.1:105371-118158 GCA_037974465.1 Brachypetersius altus
AACTTGGGGTTAAGGGTCCTGCTCAGGGACCCAGTGGTGGTGTGCTGAAGGTAGGGTTCGAACCCATGACCTCTTGGTCCAGAGGCAAGTATCCTACCACTAGGCCACCACCACTGTATCAGTCCATGTTTGAACAGTGTCTTAATCAAGTCTATTAGAAGCTACTAAATGTGGTTTGAATGAACTGTGTTATTATTTAGAGTGTGATGATGGGGTATAGACTTCTATTATCTGTTAGCTACACTGATATCATAGCTTCAGTGGAAATGTGAACTTCAAACACCAAACATGTCTTGGCTGATCGATCACAACCAGAGTGAGGATAAAATAGGATAATTCTGTTTTGAACAAACTACATTCTTCAAATCTACATAATCTGTCATTAACCGGAGCTGTGAACAATCGGTGGCAGCATGTTCAGACACCCAGATGACTCACTAAAGCATATAATGACTCCAATGGTGCTAGAAATCAGTGTGCGCTTCTTCCAATCAGCATGTGTTCCTGTTATTATGAGAGTAAGTGAAGGTCAAAACGTCTAAATGAGTCTAAATGCTGAGCACCAGGTATGCGCTGATTCGTCAACTGTAGGCAGATGCAAATATATGATATTTCTTATATACATCTGCAATGTTGATGCATAAACACGAATAAAATATATAAATATGTAAAAAAAATGAGGAGTGGCTCAAGAGTTTTGCACAGCGCTGCATACAGCTAACAAAATAAGCGAAGCTGATGGACACTGTGTGAATATTTGTAAAATACAGTCCGACATTAAGGTTATGTTTGGGTTTTGGGTTGAGGTTAAGAATAAAAGTGAGTTAACCACAAACATCAATAGAGGACCATTGGGACAAGTGTTCCCCTAACATGTCCATAACTAAGTGATCCCAGGACATTTCACCATGCAGGTTTTTTTTTTTACTAAGAAAGCTTAAGTTTGCAACAAAAGAAGAGGTAATGAACAGCCCTCAATCTGGGCTTAAGATATCCAGCTAACTGACAAACCCTGTGTGAAACAACCCTAGAAACATTCAAGAGAAAGTTCCAGCTCATGCTGGGAGGATCTTACTTGGGTCGCTGACCCTGCCGCTGGCGTTCTGCCTCTGTAAGAAGTCTCTGTAGCAGACGGAGCACATGCCGTTGGTTCGGGGGTTGCCGTAGAATCCGCAGCCCGTGGCACACAGCACTTGGGTTTGGTTGGTCTCCTGAGCCATTTCCTGCCTGTGGTTTGGGAGAAGACAGAACAATGACCAACACAGGCTGGTAAAACTGGAATATGGAGCAGAACGTTCTGCAGCGTCAGCGGTTTTAAAATTGCTACATTAACACTGGATGCAAAACACTCATATCTCCTGTAGATAAAGTTAAGAAATGCTAAGGAATTTGCTGATTACGGTCGTTAACTAAACATGCTGTTTTTGCACCACATGGCATGGGTTCTCCATATTTGGGATTGATTGAAAAAACTGTGTTTGTTCAGGTTTTGTAAATCTTGTCCAAACATGAGTGTAAAATGCACACTGGAGTCTTAACATAATAAACGGAATAAAGGAACTTCATATATTGGACATTTAGTAACAGAAACAGTCCTGAACAAAACTCAACTCTTCTTCCTGTGTCATGCTCCAGCTCTTACTGTCTGTCTCCCTCGCTCTGTGTCTGCTCACCGTCTCTGACTCTCCTCTGCTGGGAACCCTGAACCAGTCTAGTCTAGGGATGTCAAAAGATTAACTCAAACATGACCACCATATAGCTTAGACCAGTGTTTCTGCAGTGTTTTAACATTTATTTCTGATTTTATATTTATACTGTTCTTGTCTTTTATCTCTCTGTGTGACTGAGCAGTTGTTACATAAGCAATTTCCTCCAGGATCAATAAAGGTTTCTGGTTCTGAGTCCAGTACCAGCCCTAAAAACAGTCCAGTTTCCAATTCTCTGCGGTTTACTTTATATAAGCACCTGCGAAATGTGAAAAAACGTGAATTTGTGATGTTGCAAAAAAGTCTTTTTTTAGTTTTAACCCTAAATTTGCCCCCAAATATGCTTCCAAAACTCGGTTTAATAATACATTACCCTAGAAAATGTTAAAGGTAAACCTGTATACATACTGTATCTGCCAGAGATGCGTCACAGGGCAGCAGCCTATCAGCAGCAAGAAGAAATCAATAACGCTCTCAGACTGGCTACTTTCAAACCTCCCGCCTCCGAGTACGGCAGCATTTCACCGTCCCAAGACACGCTTTCTTTGTGTTCTCTCCACAGTACCAAAATAGATTTTATATGGGAATGTAGCTGAATTTGTTATTATACAATAATTAGTCAGTTATATTTTTCTTAATTTAACACAAACACATGAAAGCTATATACTGCCACGAAAATTGCGGAGGATGTCTGCAGTTTCCACAAATTTGCGGGAGTTTTATTACAATTATTCGTTAGGTTCTATGAAAAATGAATGACTGAAGCTGTGAATTCTGAACTGCGACTTTTTTGGGTAACAGGCAATTAAGGGAGTCAGGATCTAAGCTATGAATTGAAAAATAGGCTTTAGTGACTTGGAATGGACTTAAAAGGGACTTAACTGTACAATTAAAAACCATTTACAGTAGCACCAGTCCCAATTATTAACAAGGGACTAGTGGTCTACTGTTGTTGGGTAAAGAACATTTTTACAGACCATCTTTACAAACTTGAAAAATGAATAGTCACAGCTGTAATATGGAGCAAGACAGAATGACGTGTGTTCATGTTGCAAGAGGGGAACTCCACCTTCTAGACTTCCTTCTGCTGCTTTAAAGAGGGAAAAACCTCTGAAGTGTACTTCCAAGTAACTGGGCCTGGTCTCTGAGCTAGCTGAGGTGGGGGGGTGGTAGGTGGGGAAATTGAAAGCAGGTACTATTATTTTTACCTGGCCATTTTTCCATGTTGACAATCAAAAGTCTGACATTTTACCACATTTTGAGAAAACAAAATTATGAGAAAACAAGAATTTTGTATTTAGAAAGACACAACATCATATTTAATGTGCAACGGCTTTCCTTTACACAGGAATGTAATGATCCACTCAGCCCATGATTGGATTTGTGATACTGGCTTCACAATTGGATTTTCACATCATATTTTTGAACAAAATCTGAAAGTCAATGGCAGCAAGTTTCCATGTGTTTGGATCAAAAGTGGAGGCTTCAGACATCACAAGAAGTGTAGAACCAGAGATCATGAAACTTGTGATATTTGGAAAGTCAGCATATAATAGTTTATTTCTGATCATTTGGAAATAGTTGTACATATTTTAATTACATTTCTTATTATAGTACTAAAGTGGATGTAAGCTTTTTCTATTTTTGTGGATTTTTATAGTAACAAAATAGAGAAATTTCTAACTGGTGTGCAAAGGGGAAATTATATAAATAAACGATCATGCTGGCTGGGTAGTGCTGAAAAAAGGGATATAAGATTCTTGTCTATTACACATTGTTTAAGGCTTTAAACATTAGGAAAGAACAAGTAATGCAGAAACTGGAAAAATGCCCTCAGAGTTTTCAAACTTAAGGCATGTCTCCAGGTGAAATCCAGAGCCCACTTGGAGCCTGGGCTTCCAGGTGGAGATGGAAGAGCTGGAGAACACTGAGCACAAGGTAAAGCATAAAGGAGTCACCACTGAGTGATTAAAGGAATCCCAGATTCTGAGCAGCTCCTCAAGGTTGCAAACTCTCCCTCAAGAAGATTACACTGTAATACAGCTGAAGGGTGCGTCCATGCAAAACTGCTGATTTTCCAGTCTTTCACAAGCGTGGCTTTTGTAAACTTCAGTCAGGGTTAAGGCTGGCATGAGGTTGAGTCAAATCTTGCCAAAGCACAAAGGCATGTGTTCAGGCCTTCTATTTTAGATACTCTCTGGTTACACAGTGATGTATGAGCACTGCTGATTGTGCCCGCTGATCTCAGCCGCTGGTTAGGTCACGTTAGCCCTTTAGCAGCTAACAGTAATGAAACTTCCAATTCAGTTAAACGAAAAGTTTTTGGGTTTTTTTGCATATTTTATTTCGTTTTGTTTCTAATTTTTATTTTGTAAGAGAAAGTGTGTGTCTTACTCCATCTATCATCTTTAGGTTCCAGATCTTTCTTTATATGTACGAAAGTTATTAGACCTTCCAGTGTTTCTTCTAAACATCAAATATATTAATGGGAAGGGGGAGGTTTGCTGCCCCCTTGGCTGCGGTAAGATTCTCTACTCTTGTGGTACAGCTTTACACAAGATAATGGAACATCGCTGTCAGTATCTAACTGAAGCTATGACAACTATAGAGGTTAGGGGTTGATGGATGTTGGATGATTGGGTTTCCAAACACCTCTGCAGGCCATCCCAAAGGTATAGGATGGCGCTCCATCACTCCAGACAACTAAGTGCCACTACAATAGCCCAATGCTGGGGGGGCATAACATCCCTTCAGCATGAGATTGGTAATCTAAGGCACATGTGCGGCTGCAAAAGAGCATCTCCTTTTATTGGTCATTCTAAGTCAGGTGTTCACAGAGGTGGTGAATGGAACCAGGCATATGAGTTTAATGTAGGAGTCGACAAATGGACCATTTCACACCAAATATCTTATACACTGAATTATGACATTTTTATTCAATTATAATTGAATAGATGAATATATTAATGAGAAGATATACTAATTAAGCTTTTGATTCTCTCTCTCTCTCTCCCCCTCCCTCCCTATGTACATCTACACAACAATCCTCAAATCACCCACAGGTCTACATAAGGACACAGGCCATACAGAGTACAAGCCCAGCAACATGGATTAAAATGACATTTCAAAATGACCTCCCTGCCCAGAAATACCTCTTTGTAAGCCGAAGTTCTAAAAGCATGTGGTTTGTCCTCATGAACCAACATGCCATAACCTGAAGATCGAGCCTTATCAGCACAACAGAGACGCTCGGTCAATGTTTAAGCCAAACAACAGCATCTAAACCAGCCACGCTGCCGTCTGATTGTGCTGCCGCTGGTCAACAACACTAGAATAAAAAGATATAAACCATATCAATACTCACCAGGTTACAAAAACATTCGCACACTCGTCTGGCCGGACGCTGGACGGGAGACTGTAGTAAAGCTCCTGACGTTCACTCATGCTCACATGGGCTGCCCTGTGACCAGCTTAGAAAAACCCCCATGTCTTGGCAGTGGGATCAAGCTTGCTGCTCGAGAGGCTTGATGAAGGCTGTGAGTCTAAGCAGCGGGATTAAAGAGCTCCATGGCTTTGGGAGGAACACGCCAAGCTCTTGGACCCGACTCACAGCCACAGAGACCAAGAGGGGCCAAGAGTTTCCAATGATTCCTGCAGCTCCAACAAAACCCAGCTAGCCTCGGCAACTCTAATCCCGATGAAGCGCTCGCCAAACATGCGAGTTTTACCCGTGGTTTTGGCAACTAGTGGCTTTAGTTTAATCACTTCCGACTATCGCTTTTTAATTTCATTTCTTGCAAAGACTGCAGCCAGTTTTACGCCTCACCCCTGCTGAGAAATACATCGTTTGAGTAATTTACCTAACCTTATGATATCTTATGTAATTATTGTCTGGAAAAGCAGCAAGTTTAGGAGACGCTGCTACATATTATCCATTTTACTGCAACCTGACCAGTTTTAAAAGAATGTTTTTGTTTGTTAAGCCACACAGTGACTTACATGTGAATTATTCAAGCTTAACAAAGTACCTCTAACTTAAGACCTGAACCAGTGAAACAACTGGTGCAGGCGGTGATCAGTATACTGGTGGTGCTGAATGTTTGGAACTCCTTTATCTGTTTACATTTGTTCACATTTCTTTATTTTAATCTACTGATTATGATAAAAGACAGATTGACCGGCAGAAACTAGGTGATTTAAAGCAAAATATAAAGAAATGAAGGGTGGCTACTTCATTTCTATAGCACTTCAGTACAATATACACATGTTAATATAATTAAAAGTAAAATATCTTACAAAATTTGAAGAGTCTTGCAAATTATCATCCAACATGTCAGGTTTATTAACCTATTATCATTATTATACTATATTACACTTCATTCTTCACTAGATCCAGTGGTTCTCCCAAAATGCCACTAAAGTACAGTGATGAAAAAATGCGAGAAAAGTACTTCTGAATAGAATAAACAGAAACACAGTTTACCACAGCTAATCTTTCTTGGCATAAGCTAGAGTTCCCCTAAAAGCCTACTGTTTGGGCACATTTAGAATAATACACTTAACAGCCTACACCAGGTGACCTACAGGTCAAACTTGAATAACATTAAATCCTCACTTTCACTCAATCTTCCAACAAGCTCCAGAACATTATTTCCAACACATTTTTTGCTTTTAATCCGATTTATTGGCAAACAACTATGAAAAATTGACCATGAAGACTATGAAGACGAGTACAGACTCGTAACTCGAATTTAATGCCCTGCTAATTAAAAAAAAACAAAAGCAAAGAAACAAAAGCAACAACAATAGGATCGCCCTACTTGCAGATGTTTTTTAGATCATTGATTTATTCCAGTCTACCAGTTACAAGTCTACAATCCTTCCTGCAGAGTGAAATAGAAACAGAGCAAAATCATAATAGAAAAGCCCTTCGTATCAAAGGTGAAAACACACACTCTGTGCCCTGACTGGTCATAATTTTGAAAGTTACTTCCACCTTCCACATCTCTCTCGAACCCTTGTTGTGTCAATCAGTTGGAAGAGTTTTAAAGGAGATTTAATGCTGCCAACAGACAATCCAATTTTTAATAATTTGCTAAATATGCATTCATTTTTAAAAACTATGTCATTTTTGCTTTCAAACATTTGAACAATGGTTTGATATAAAAATACACCATATGGACAAAAGAACTGGGACAAACCTCTTAATTATTGAATTCAGGTGGCCTCTTTCTCCAGTGAAGGGCAAGCTTAATGCTACAGCATATCAAGACATTTTGAACAATGCCATGCTTCCAACTTTGTAGATACAGTTTGGGGAAGAGCCTTTTCTATTCCAGCATGACTGTGTGCCAGTGCACAAAGCAGGGTCCATAAAAACATGGTTGGATGAGTTTGGTGTGGAAGAACTTGACTGGCCCAAATACAGCCCTGACCTCAACCCCATCCAACACCTTTGGCATGAAGGGGAACAAGAGCCAGGCCTTCTTGTCCAACAATGGTGTCTGAGCTCATAAATGCTTCACAGAATGAATGGGCACAAATTCCCACAGAAACTCCAAAATCTTGTGGAAAGCCTTCCAAGAAGAGTGGAAGCTGTTATAGCAGCGAAGGGGTGGGGAGACTCCATATTAAAGTCTATGTATTTGAATGCAGTGTCATTAGGTGTCCCTGTAGGGTCAGACATCCCAAGACTTTTGTCCATATAGTGTGTGTATGTGGAGTAAACCCTCAACATTTGTGGGGATTACATTCCAAGAGCACCTGCGAATTGTGAAAAAAGGCCTATTTTCATAGTGTAAACCCTAAATATGCCCCCAAAACACATTAATTTCATTTTAAACTCAGCTTAATATATGACTCTTAAAAATGTAAACATATACATACTGTTTACACTGAACTGCTGTCTCCCGCAGTTAAATCATACAAGCACATTTTCTTTGGTATGCGCTGACATTTTATGTGGTGTAAGCAGGGTAAATACAATAATAATTGAATTTCATTTACAGTAATAAACATACAGTGAAATTTATAGGTAATCACCAATAATAAATTATATTGATAGAAGACAAGGATTTACAGTTCATCGGGCAGAGGCTGCTCTTCAGGTGCTGCAGGAGGAGTCGTATTGTAGTGACCTGGCATTTAAAGCAGACACTGGACAGCGACTGAGCTCAGCAGCCTCTTTTTATTAAAGTTTTTCTATAACAGTTGAGTTGCTGTAAGGCCACTCAAAACCCGCTCACCTTTCTCAGTCACTCATCAACCACGCCCACTCATGCATGCATGCACTCAAACTTTTTCTGGCACTTAGGTTCATTGCCAGAAGACTTCAAAGGTGCAGGGTGTTTGGATGTTTTGTATGGAAATCAGGCCGAATTTACATAATTTTTATATTACAAAATTAGTAATAATTTTATATTTTAGCACAAAAATGCATGAAAAATTACATGTTACCAGGAAAAACGCAAAAAAACAGAGGATAGAAAGAAAAACATGTGAACAGGTGAAGCCGCAAGCTCTGACTGGGGTTTACTGTACAGTGTTAATATTAGTATTAATAGAGGGATTGAGTGAGGTAGTGATGTGTTGTTTGCCTTGATTGTGGATTATGTAAGCCAGCTTTGTCCCTTATGAATCCTGGCAAACGGATGCCGCCGCAGCTGAGATTCAGTTTTTGTGATCTGCTCTCATATTGATAAGCGAAGAGGAGAGAGCAGAATCAATCAGCTAATAAAACAAATCAATGGAACGAAACCAAAGAAAAAGTGAAGCCATTTATTTGGCTAGACAAGAAGATGCCACTAACCACACACATTGATCAGCAAGAGGGGGTGGTGGGGAGTTCAGGGGGTCCGCCGGGGGCTATCACATTTCTCCACAGATAACACAGGACCCCAAATCTGCCTAAGCTTTGTTGGCTTGTGCTTTTTTGTGGCTCTCATTTTACAGTAAAAGGAGAATCATCATCAGCAAATCATAGATACAAATGAGCATAAAACTGGCTTAAAATGGGAAAGAGTGGGAAGAGGTCTGCTGAGGCCAAATCTAGGTTAAATATAGGGTAATTATGAAAATTATGTATTGCTTGTAGTGTGCCAGGGTCTAACGGTCACTGCTTAAATAGATCACCACATCTCAGTCAATACTATTTCTGTTTGTCCCCATTATTATTACAGTCAATAGCATTGTGTTAAATGATCTGCAGTGGCCTTATTGACTGCAAGGTTCTTCCCAATCTGGCTTTTGAAAATACACTAAAAAAAACAAGACATGTTAAGGATTACGTTCTCCATATTTCCTTGACTAGTAACTACACTTTATTACTGCATTTTAAAGAACCATCGTCTCAAAATCTGAGCATATTGAAAGATGTTTTGCTAGTATAATGTAGATTTCTAGTGTTTGCTATATATATGCTATATTGGGTAACTAGTATCCCTGACCGACTATTCCATTAAAAAGTATATATATATATATATATATATATGTATGTATATATGTGTCCTTTTTGATGGAATAGTCGGTCAGGGATACTAGTTTCCCAATTTTGCCAACAATTAATGAAACATAATACCTGGCATTTAGCATTATACTATGCAAATTGGTGGCCACTACTGTTATTATCACTGTAGGTCTAGTCCTGCTTTTAGGGATGTTTCCAAATATTTAGGGGCCTTAACTGACATCATGCTTGTGGGCTGTTGTTTTGTATATAAGAAGGAGTTTTTCATTTTGTTTTCATCACACAAAAACCTGTTTAGTTTATCCCCCCAACCTCCGCTGCCTTAGCATTATGTCTAGTAGAACCAGTAGAAAAGCCAACATTGCAGAATTATTTGCAACAAAACGTAGTTACATTGACGTACATCCAAATGCGAGTTATCCTTTACCTTCCCATCTTAAGTTACTGTGTTGGAAAAAAAGGTTGTGTTGCAGCAACAATTTATTGACGGTTATGCATCTAACAGGAAACAGCTGAGAGCCGAGATAAGGCACACAGTTGCATAACTACTGGCACACACACACACCTGCTGGACACAGGCGAAGCGTGTGATGTGTTCGCATGGACGGTGCAGACACTGCAGCCTCTCTCAACGACCGTTTGAAGAAGGGGGGGGGGCAGAAAGGAAAAAAACGGGTGATGTGAGATTGACGACTTAAATACTTCATCAATCAATGCTGCAGCCAATGTGTTGTGTTGTGATTGGTGGAGAATTCAGGCAATCCATCTTTCGCAGCAGAAAAAAAGCTAAAGATTCCTCTCAGGTAGAGAGCCTTATTTATTTCATTCCATGGTTTTGCAGGTCAACACGCATTCCAGTAGAAAGGCTGTGGAATGGACCTGGAGTCATGTTTTCTGCTGTCACTGTTGTCCTAGTGTGTGTGTGTGTGTGTGTGTGTGTGTGTGTGTGTGTGTGTGTGTGTGTGTGTGTGTGTGTGTGTGTGTGTGTGTGAGAGTGGGTGGGTGGGTGTGGGTGTGTGTGCACGTGAAGGATAATGATGCTGATTGCTCTCTGAGGTATACTGCAAGAAGGAAGCAAAGCAATTTGCCTCATTAATACATTAAAGGAATAGTTCAAACATACATGCTAATGTTGCTAACAATGAATGAAAGCCAGTGGTCAACAGTTAGCATTAAATCATTTGAATAATGCTACTGGTTTGAATGGTGGCTACTGATTTTCATTTGTTATGTTGCTGATAAATAAATATTTGCACATTTGATCTTTTTCTAATTTTAAGTGTGAGACACACATAGTGTATACATAAATAGGAAAAATAAATAATTAAAAGCCTAACACTTTCCCACAGTTGTTGAATGGAATGAATGGAACCAGATGTCTTAAGACATTTACTCCTCTTAAAGCTCTCTCGCGGAATGTTTACTACCTTTAATATTTATACTAATGCACTGGCTGATGTCTTAGATGATCATTTCAAGAAAAGGTTTTGGTCAAAAGCAAAATTAATATATATTAGAGTATTAAAATTAAATACTAAAATACATGCAGAACATTGTAGGAAAAAATAGGCGCCATATGTTTTCCATGATGTCCATCGTCAGCATTCCATACAAATATGTGGAGCCTCACTGGTTGATTTGGATGGTAAATAAAATGGATATAAATGAGTTGTAGACCCTTGTTCCATTCACCATCACTATAAAGAAATCCAAGTCAGTAAGTTTCTCTACAATAAAGCATTTTCCCATTATTCCACACTAAATTACTGTTTACATTTCAGTGATTGAATTATGAGGACGTTCTGAAAAACCGAGTGAATGTACCTTTAAAAAATGACTAGTACTGTGTAGTTTTTTTGGTGGACTCTGTAGTCTTGCCACAGCAACTCACGCCTTCAGAAATACTTAAAAATCTCTAATCTGTGCCCTCCTCTCATCTACGCTTTTCTGCAGCACTGCTGAAGCCCTTGGGTCCGCTTAATTAAAACACATCTCTGTTCTGCATCCCCCTGAGTAACGGCAAAGAATAACTACGCGAGCGGGTTAGCTTCAGTTAACTCCTTCAGGACGTGGCCTGGGCTGTGTCAGGAAACCACTCAGAGCTAAATCAACAGAGAAAGAGAAGTGGTGCTGGTAGTATGGGTGGGGGGTGGGGGGCAGGGGGGTTACATGTTGAGAGTGGCTCTCTCACTCAGTGTATTGTGATGATAAGCTCAGTTCTTGGAGAGAAAATCCTCTCTCTTATCCCCAAATCCGACATGAAATACTGTCAGATGTACTGTAATCCAGGCAACTTTGTCGGGTCGAATGTGTGTGTGTATGTCTATGCGTGTTTGTGTGTGTGTGTGTGTGTGTGTGTGTGTGTGTGTGTGTGTTTCCAGGAAACGTGTGCTCTTGTCCATTACCAAGAAATTCTTATTTCAGTTCAAAGCAGCACTGTGTGCAAATTATGTTTGTGCTAATAGTATTTGCACACATTTATCTACTTTGAATGTTCTACTCTGCCTTTGTGTGTGTGTGTGTGTGTGTGTGTGTGTGTGTGTGTGTGTGTGTGTGTGTGTGTGTGTGTGTGTGTGTGTGTGTGTGCGCATGCATATCACGATGGTCCATTTATGAGGCAATCCAATTCCAAAATGAAGAAACAGTGCTAACAATATTTGAAAAGCTTAGCTAATATAATTTGAAAATTGTGTTGTTTGTTTGTTATTTGTGTGTGTGTATGTGTGTGTGTGTGTGTGTGCCATTTCATGATTGTCTATTTATGAGGAGTTTTAATATGAGGAAACAATGCGAGAAGGCTATTCTATTATGATATGCTAATAATATCTAACATATTTGAAAGTTTTTCTTTATTTTGTTTTGTGTGTGTGCGTGTGATTTAGTGCCGTGCTGCTTAATGAGGGAGATGATGGTTGTTGGGTGTATGCTTTTGCTCATCTATAAATAGCTGAGAGGCAAAGGCAGAAATTAGAGTTATAGCGTTTTGACATGCTCCGCTGCCTTTTCTTATTAAGCGAAAAAAAGGGCCTTCTGGAGTAATGACCGGGATATTGTACGCCCGCACGCCCGATAATTAGACAGAGATCCCAATTTGCAATATTTTAATAGTCACATTTAAACACAAGCACTTTCTGCTTGCTAGTATAGATTTAATAATTGCTGCATAGCAGCGCAGAAATAGATCCGAAGCTAATTCGGCCCATCCCAGTGGGCGACATGAGCTAAACCCACTCATGTATAAGCCAGGCTGCAATCAGATAACGCTAATGATTAGCATGTTAGCCTACAAGCGTTAGCATGTATGATTTTGTCTGATTGAATAAATACTGTGGTGTAAAATAATCAGTTATTTAATTGTATATAATTATCTATGTATATATTCTCAGATATCTGATACTATTGTGCTGAATTACAATACTGTGCAAAAGTCTTTTCTTTATATTATGCATCACCTTGTTTTGAATCACCTTGTTGGTGCAAAAATACTATTTCATGTCTGTCAATCTTAGGTATACAAATGTTTTACTGTGACAGGCTGCAAAGATACAAGGAGTCTAGATAAAGGAGTTCCAACCACTCAGCATTCAGCACCACCAGTATACTGATCACCGCCTGA
>JBBPDB010000115.1:118298-137636 GCA_037974465.1 Brachypetersius altus
CTAGATAAAGGAGTTCCAACCACTCAGCATTCAGCACCACCAGTATACTGATCACCGCCTGATCATCTGGAATCTTCCGCACCTGTTCCTTCACTGGTTCAGGCCTTAAGTTAGATGTATTTTGTTATTCTTTCATGATTCATACGCAGGTCACTATAAGGATCAACAAAAGAAACAATATTCCTCTGAAACTGGTCAGGTTCAGGAACTGGTCTGAAAGTCCTTCAGGAAGTCTGGAGAACTGTTACGCAAGACCGCATTAAAAATACAAGTCTGGCTCTTTGGAAGCAAATTATGAAGAAATGAGCACTCGATTCATGAGGGGTGATTCAAGACCTTTGCACAATACTATATTTCATCATATACATATATAGATATAAATGCCTCACATGCCTTACACTGTTAAAAAGGAATTCCACCCATTTTTTAAAAATAAGAAATAGATCTGAGGCTAATTTGGTCAATCCTGGTGGGCTGCATCAGCTGAACCCACTCATAAATAAGTCAGGCTGCAATCAGATAATGCTAATAATTAGCATGTGAGCCTACAAACATTAGTATGTACGATCTGGTTGGTATTACTAAATGCAGTGCTGGTACATAATCACAATTATCCAATACTGCTTCCCAATTACATACGTTTTGTCCTCACCTGATGCTTTTGCCACATACCAAATATTTAGCTTTGCTCCTAGTGTGCTATAAATCATAGCCAAGCCAAACACGGGCACCATCATTGCTAATTAGTGCTCTCTACCGCGGATATGGGTCAAGGCTCCCGGCCGATTTGTCCAAAGAGAGGTCACCAGAGGTCAAGCCAGGAGTATGGCCTGGTATAAACAGTCATCTATAGACAGCAAACCAATCAATCCCTCTTAGCACCCTCCCTCCTGCTTCTGTTCCTCCACAGGGGTCAAAAGGTCTGCAGAGGTCGATCAAAACCACTGGCCTGCTTTTTGACCAGCTGTTAAGATCTGAAGTTTGACTCTCTTTGGCTTGTTGCTGTAAAGTCGTACCGCCAAAGATATCAAAGGATCTCCTTTTTTTTTGCCTGAAGTTTCATTTTTTCAGTTTCTGCTTTGACGTGACGCAGCTGTGAGATGCATAAAGATGTTTATAAACGGCCCAGAGCTTCAGACAGACACACCACACAGTCCGAGGGAAACACAGTGTGTTTAATAGATCGGTATACAGAGTTCTTAACCTGACCTAGGCTTCTCTTTCTCTTTATTTTCTCTCTTTTTTATTGTTCTCTCTCTTTTCATCTCTGTCATGTAGACCCTCCTTCACACTTACACACACTCCTTACTCTTCCTCTGCTCTCTCTCTCTCTCTCTGTTCCTCTTCTCTATCCCTTTCTTTTCTCACTCTTTTCCTCTGTTTCTCTCTCTCTCTCTCTCTCTTATGGCTCTGTTATTTCTCTCTCTCTTTTTCTCTCAATTTCTTGGTCCCCCATCCTATTCCCCTCCCCGGCCTTAATCGATTCACTAGTTTCCACATCTCACTGTGAAGCTGATAAAATGGATCGTATTTTAAATCAATCAAGAGACTTTGGCCCTTCAGAAATATTAATTGCCGTTTGTACAAAACTAATCTAAACATGTCCCAAATAAAACAAAACGAGCTGAAGCTTAAAAGAGCACATCTACCATTCCCACCACACAAATATTTCCCTTTTAGAAGCCACAGACATGAATATTCATGCAAAAATAAACTTTGCTAATTAGCCGGAGAGGTTAAGGCGCGGGAGGAGAAGAAGAGGGCGAGTGTGTGTGTATGAAAAGGAGGCAGTGGGGGGACCGAAGCGCTTGAGGAATTAAATTACCCGGTCCTTTTTCTCATTATCATTTGGCCGCCTTTTATGGCCCACCAGTAAGACATGATGTTCCCATGACCCTGAACAATACACTGCCATATTATTCAATCCCAGCTGTATGAAATTCCTGCAAATAAAACCTTTGTGCACCACAACGGCTAATTATTTGACAGATTGGACCCCCATGGGGTCAGGTTACAGTGTGAAGTGGCCGTGTCACTTCACCCCCACCCCCCAACCACCAACCACACACACACACACACACACGCACACACACGCACACACTCACACACTCATACACCCTCCCTAACCCCAAGACCCCACAGAGAAAAAACCCACAGGGCCCCTTTCTTTTCAGATTATATTTTCCCCTCCCACCCATCCATCCAAGCCATGAGAGGGGTGTGTGTGTTTGTGTGTGTGTGTGTGTGTGTGTCTGTGTGGAAGCAAGAGTGAGTGTATGTGATGCGGGTCTGTGTGTCAATGACAGCAGTCATTTCAAAATTTAAAGGGTGTTCTCAAGCAGAAATATTTAATCTCTCTCTGAAAATAAGGCTGATGGGGGCAGGGGGGCTAGGAGGGGGGCGTTGAAAGAGAAAGCTGTCACTCAATTCCATATTGTAAAGAGGAATTCCTTCTTTTTTGTTTCATCTCATGCTCTAAAAATTTCTTTAATAGCAAGAGGACTTGTGCACTAATGTTGTATTGCCTAAACTGAACTACTCTGTAGAAGAGTAGTACAAATAAATCCAGTTCTAAAGGGCTATTGATTTCATTTTTTACTGACCTAAAATAACTGCATGTATCATGACCTGCTTTCTTTTTTGGTATGATTACATTGGCAATAGCCAAAATACAGCTCCGTAAAAATTAAGAGAGCACTGCAATTTATTTTTAAATCAGCATCTCTGTGAGTATGACAACCATTCCATGTCTGTTACATTCCTACACAAGCACCTCATTCTGCTTTATGAGGTACTGATTAGTGATCAGCTGAATCACATCTTATTTAATGAGGAAAGGTATAAAAACACTGCTGTAATCAACACTCTCCTCTCACAGTAAGACCAGTTGGATGGCAAAACACTCGCAACAGATTTGCTTTCTTTGAATTATTTAAGTAAACATAATCTTTTCTCTTATTTTGATGTGTTGTCATTTCCTTTAAAACTATGGGGTTTTTTTTTGGAAATTAGGAGAAAAGTTTTCAGCTTTTCTTAAAAACAAAGCTGTTCTGTTCAATAGTTACACTTATAAAAGATAAAACCTGAAAAACTGAACATTTTTGCAGTGGTTTCTGGAGCTGTAAATTGGCCTGTAACTCTTAATTGTAAAAAATGTAAGACATATATATATATATATATATTTATAATAACGCAACTTTTAACTGTCCGCATGTTTAAATGCTTCATATCCTTTTAGGAGAACCCTAGAACTCCTTGTATACTCGTTCTGATATGTTTTTCTGGAAGTATGGTAGGTTTGCAACTTATTTTCTCAAATTTTTGATTTCACTTCCACCCATGGCACCACCATGGGTCAAACTCACAACCTATAGATGTTTGCACCAATCAGAAGCACAGTATACAAATTAAACATTTTCTAAAATGAAATGAAAGTTCATTTTACTTTATAACAAATGGTTTCTTAGACATATATACATCTCTATTAAAAGCACATTTTATTCAAGTTTATTTGAAAAATATCAAAAGCCAAAGCAACATGTTTAACTAATGTTTTATAGCTTCTGTTATAACTGATCTTCATACCTATAGTATCTTTAGAGATTTCTTTGATTTCTATCAATGTAAAACATTTTATTCCAGGCAATTTTTGACCATTTATTTAGATCCATTTATTATAAATTCTTCAAACAATATATGTATTATGAATCATATTTATCTCTGCTGACCTAAAGTAAACTCACCCAGAGGATCCATTTCTACTTTCTGTAGGAATAAATGGCTTTATACCAACCCTGACTCGCTGTTAAAGTTCTTGTGGAATATATTGATCTGAAACCTCTGTGGTTTTTACAGCATTGGTACGACGGGCCCAACAGGTTGGCACATGCTGGGATAACCTTTACCTCCAGCTATGCCATATTCTCATAGTCACATTAAATCCACTGTGGGCAGCCTTGGTCTCGTGTGAAACAGAGAAATGAAACATGATTCCGTAAATGTCAGAATAGAAGCCATGCAGAAGCTTTCAGTTTAGTGGAGGCACAGACACACAAACACACACATACACACACCTTCACCCGAAACAGCCTTGGTCTTCTCTGTGTATTTGGGACAGCCCCAATGGCATTATTGTGGATCTCCATGCATAAGTAACTTGAGGCAGAATCTTTAACATAGGAGGCACCCAGTATTCAGTCTGACATGTCTGAAGCTTGGTGCTGGTCAGTGCTGAAGCCTTGTAGATGTGGTCTTAAAAGAATAGGTTTTGAGTTATGTCAAATGATAAAGTAAAGTCGTCCCTTATAGTCACACGTGAACACACCACAGCACACAGTGTGAAATTCTTTCTCTGCATTTAACCCATTCACCAAGTGGCTGCCACCAACAAGGGGGAGGGTACCTTGCTCAAGGGAAGCTCAGTGATGACACGGGCAGTGTTGGGATTCAAGCCCACAATAAAAATTGCTTTTGGTCCTTTTTCAGGATAATTCTTGGGCCCACAGCTGTCACCCAGAATGTGCCAGAGGAAAGAGAGAGAATGAAGGAAGAAATGAAGAAGCAAAGAGGAAATGAAGAAAGGGGGTAGGTTGACTGATCAGATGTGAAACTCTGGACGCCTCCTACTTAGCATTGCCCTGTTATGATCAGATCATCCAGGATGTATGTAGTTCTTAGTGTGAAACAAACACAAGCTTAGAGGTGAAAAATTACAATACTGTAGATGTTTTATTACGTAACATTACTTTCATTTGGCTGACACTTTTATGCACGCAACTTGGGGAAACAGTCAAGCTTCAGGACTGTGGGAAGACCAGAGCAGAGTTCTAAGTGCTAGATCTTTAAATAGGGAGTAGTGTGAGAAGATGTAAGCTTATTCACATAGAAGGGCAAGTTTAATTTTGAATAAATTAATCTTTAAGAGGTTTTTGAAGACAGAGAGGGATTCCGCAGCTTTAGTAGGCCTTGGTGGCTCATTCTACCTGGACTGGGATTGCTTTGTGTGTAAAGATGGCAGACTAGGCAGAGTGGAGGGAACGAGTAGGAATGCAAGCCTGAATGATAGGATTAAGGTAGTTAGGTGCAGATTCAGATGTCACTCTTTTTGTTTTCATTTTTGCAAATCAAGTGAAGTGACATTGGGAAAGGCACTTTCCACCATGTGTTAAGCCTGGACTTTGTGGAGATGATCTCAGCTATCAGAGCATGGTACTCATGTTAATCCTACCATGATCTTTACACTACGGGACTTTTGGGACGCTCACCCCGGATTCAGTTCAGTTGCACTGTGAAATTGTACTGGAAGTCAGATGTCACTGTGAAACACTTAAGGGCTTTGGTGGAATTGCTGTGGCGTTTCAGGGGTCAGTGATGAAACACTCTGAGTTTGCCAGTTCCCTCATACACTTCACTCCATCTGTTGTATTCATTCAAAGGACAAATCACTTGTCATACAATGATTTTGTTATGATACCAAAACAAAATACAAAATGGAAATTTAAACTTGGTAATCAAGCCGTTAAGTTATATTGTACTATAATTGTTTTATTGTTTAACTTAATCTTTTTTTATTGATGTTTTATGTCTTGTAATGCTTTTCTTCTTTTACTTCCTACTATTTGCACATTGAATGACCTTTGTGTGACTAGACTAGACTATAGAAATAGACTTGACTTTATTTGCCAAGTTTCAGCCTTCAGTCACTACTTTTGAAATTTAAAGAACTTTAGATTTCCTTGTTGCTTCATGTTCTCATTTACATCATACTGGACATGTCTTAACATCGTGCATTTTGTTTACACCTCCCAAATGTCCAACTTTATAAAAATTGATTATTAAAAACAATTCAAACGTCTCAATGGAAGTGCAGGTTCACATATAGAAGACAACACAGCAAGACAATGAGTTTGACCTAAAACTCTAGCATCACCAAAACAGGGATGCAACTTTCATCTACAACTTTGCGGTGAAGCTCCTAGGAATCGGCTCTCAGAAGGAAAGAAGTCCTAATTAATCTCGCATTGTGCCGATACTGCAGAGAAGAGCTGCGGAAATGCAGTTATAAATAGCTGGAAGCCAGTGCCTTGGTGAGGCAGACGGTGCTGTGGGTTGGCACGGCGTGGGTACCGGAGCGTCTGCCCTGGCGCTCTCTTCCTGTCCCCGCTCAGCTGGCACCAACCCAGAGAAGGCAGAGCTGCACCTCACCTGGATGAAGGGCACCGAGACTCGCCCTTCACGCCCGCTTCCCCAGTGAGCAAGCATATGGCCGTGGAGCACCTTGAACGAATCGGGGAGCTAGTGGGCTCCGCGCGAAGCAGGGTCAGGTCCAGGCACGGGCACGGGCACAGGCACAGGCACAGGCACAGGCACAGGCACAGGCACGGGCGGAGGGGGTAGGCACCACTCCCCCAACAGCAGTACCAGACCACCAGTACCTCAACCATGTCCCCACATACTGTCCCTCCACCAGCTTCATTTAGTTCAGCCACACTCAAATGACACAACCCCCGTTTGCTGTCATAACCAAAGCTTCTACAAATCATCTCTTTAGATAACTGAGCATAGAAGATGTGAAATTAAAAATAAACACATTTAAGTGGGCAGGAAAAATGAATACATTTAGGATCACGAAGAAGCTTTGTTGGAAGCTTTTCCTGGATATCAGGGACTACACTAGATAGTGGGTCTTGCTTGGGAGACCAGAGTATGTCCAGTATTGTGGAGCTTGTCCTAAATGCAGGAATTTGTTTGGAGAAGCAAGGGCTTATCTAGGATAGCATAGATTTTCTGGGATTTACAGTACTGTGATGAGGTCTTAGGCTCCTTTACAAACTGTTTAAAGCAATTTATTCGGAGCAGCAAGGGACTTTCTGCCAGGAAATACACAAGTTAAAATTCCAGGAAAGGCAAACAAACAAGAAGGCATTCAGTAATTTCAATATTTGTTTGGTTTGTAAAAATACTTGACGCTTTGTGGGCTGGTTAGAAAAAAAACAGGTTTGGTTCCAGATTGCACCTCTAGTCTTTCCATGGATTTATGACCCCATCACCAGTGTTGATTGAGCCAAATTAGGTATTTGAGGTGTTTTATGAGAAGTATAATGCAATACTGGACAGATGTCTGGGATCGATTAAGCCTACACAAAGACATACATAAAATCACTATTTACTTTTTTTGTATATAGTCTAATATTAGCTTTGAAAACATACTGCTTAGCTAAGCATATCATTGTCTAAGACCTTTGCATGGTACTATAGAAGACTCGTCTAGGAAAGTAGGGATTGTTTGAGATAGTGTTGACTTGTCTGGGATAGTGGGGACTCATCCAGGATAGAGAGAGAATTGTCTAGGAGACAAGAAACTCATCCTAGGTAGTGCGGCTAATCCCAGTGTATGGAGACTTGCCCAGGGTAGTGAGCTCTTAGCCTGGATCGTTCTCTCGGGACGCTCTCGCGAGGGTCTAATAGCACTCACCCGTGCTGTAATATTTTGTGAATGGGGACAGCATGCGCTGAGTCTCAAGTGAGCTGCCTTCCTCATTAGTCTTCACCAGGAAACAAAGGGACAATGCGATGCTAAAAAGTGCCATCCCTCATCTGCAGGGCCACCGCCTGACACATTAGGAATCTGTATGCTCAATTAAGCACTGGCAGGCTCATTTTTCTGACGCTCTCTCTCTCTTTCTCTCATACACACAGCCTTTCCGCCTTGCACTGGTGGTCTACAACATTTTGTTCATCATATATACACATCATTTACATGACACTAACTGGAAAGTGTGGGAGCACACACTCACACTGAGGCAAAAACACTCACACACTCAGACACAATCTTTCTCCGGCTATCCTGTCATCCACCGATCCTTATCTTCCGATGAGCGGTTTATGAAAAATGATGGGTTTGGCTGGGTTTGGGGGTGTGTGTGTGTGTGTGTGTGTGTGTATGTGTGCGAGACAGTGACGGAGAGTGGGAGAACGATGATACACATCAGGATTTGATGAAAGAGGGAGTGCACTCCTCTTTTAAACAGAGCTCAGGGTGAAAAATGACACCCACTGAGTAAAGTGCTTCGCTTAGCCACAGGGTCAGTGGGTCGCTGCACTGATAGAGACCCAAACTCATCTTCCAGAGAACTAACACCTGTCATCATTACACACACACACGCACACACACACACACATACATACACACAAACGCATACACACACACACACACACACACACACACACACACACACACACACACTCAATCACATATTTCAGGACTTACTGGGCATTCACTGAGTTGGTAGTTTATTAGATACACCTTATATGGATGTAGCTAATTTAGGCATAGTGCAAAAGGCACCTGTGAAAATAGACAATTTAGATGAGCAGTAATATACCAGTGTGTTTCTTGTGGGAACCAGTATTACTTGTAGCTTCCATCAGAAACCTTGTCTGACTCAGTCAGTTCTTCATTAAATTAAATTAGGAACTGCTGATGGAGTTTCACAAATCCAAACAACGGCTGGAGGAACTGAGGAGGAATCTGGAACTGAACCTGTGTTCTCCTCACCAGCTCACAAAACTACTTTTAAAAGTATCTTGATACTTTTTACTGTGTTCTTGTTTGTTTGCATTTATTTTGATGTTAACTTTACTAGCAGCAAGACACATTATCATGATCAGACACTGAGAAAAATGTCTTTAAGCAAGTCATTGGCCAACTTGGGGCTTTGTCTAGGGGGCTCAGTCATCCTCACCAGTGGAAAGAGACCACCTACTTATTTAAGGTCAACGAGCATCATTTCAGTGCACAACAAAGGCCACAAACACAGACTGCATGGAGCTGAAGCCCAGGTTGATGCACTAATGTGGTCAGAGGTTGCAAAGTCCTGAGAGAGAGAGTGAGCAAGAGAGAGTATGAACAGCACTAATCATAACAGCCAGCCGGTGGCTGAGATGAACTTGTTGTGTTGCTAATTACTGCAATTATGAGGTTGCTGGGTGCTGATGAGAGGTGTGTATGTGTGTGAGTGCGTGTGTATGTGTGTGCTTCTGCGCTGTGCCATGGCAGGGGCGATTAAGTAGGGGATTAGCTGGCTGTCCTGAAGAGGGGGGCGGCCCATCGCGAGACCAGCCCTGACCTTCTCATTTCATCCTCATTAGTATCTCATGTCAACAGAGCGCCTGCTCCTTAATCATCTGCTATCATCACACACACACACACACACACACACACACACACGCACACAGCCATAAACGCACAGCCACAAACGTGCAAACAGCGCAAACATGACCAAGTTCCTTCAAGGACGACTAGCCTGCCTCCTGGTGCCCAAGGCTAATCTGTCACTTACGCTAAAGGAAAGTAATCAGAAGGCTGTGGGTTGATGATACATGTTGGTCGCTAGCAGGGGACCATGCAGTGACATCCGAAATCCTTCAGATTTTACATGGAGCCAGTGGACACCCTGATAATTCATGCGAGCTCGGACCTGATGAGCTGTCCGCCGTGGCCGCTGCACGTGTGTGTGTTGTGTGTTGTAAATGGCAGTGCGAGGGCTCGTCTGTCTGTGTCGGAGTGTGTGTGCCACGGCCAGTCCCAGGCAGGCCAGCACAAATGAGCCCCATTCATTTCCCCCCGCCGGCATATGGCGGGCCATTGTCCTCGGACACTCCGCCACCACTGATGCAATTTTTTGGCATGTTCTGTCATTTCACACACACACACACACACACAGTACCCGTCAAGGGAAGCGAACAAGACAGAGGCGTGACCAGAGATGTTAGCATGAGGGCACATTGACAAGCCAAAAGTGTTCCCTTCACACGCTTAAAGTATTTAAAGTAAGAGAATGAGCACAACTGTGCTCTGCCCATCAACGGTTTGGAGACAGCCTTAAAATGAGAATGTTATGACTTAACGATTAGTTTAAGAATGAGCAAAGGTGGTGCTTACAAACAACAATTATTTGCCACTCTGTTACACACTTTACAATGTTTGATGCACTTTTTTAAAAATAAAATTGACCTGATTATAAAAATGAAAGAAATAAACACAGAAATAAATACATTGGTCTTTGTGGAATGCATTGCCTTGAGGCAACTTTGTTTGAGAATGGATGGAAATAAAAGGAATTAAAAAGTGTTGTATAAAAAGGTGTCGTTTTAAAACTCTAAATGTTTGGAATGAAACAAGTAACAACACAACTCAACTACTGTAAATGAACTACATTACTATATTGCAAGTTTACTATAACTGTCATGCTATAGAAACCATGGTGTCCGGCTAAATGTGGCTAAAAGTAAATACATTGTAGTGATTAAATATATAGAAAATTTGAATCAGAATTCTGATTGATCAGTTAATGTAAAAAAATTGATTTAAATAACAGAGTACAGAACGCATGGCTGTGTAATGAAGGAACCACAGAAAGATTGTTAATCACAAATCCGCTATCCTCCAACTCCAGTGACCGGGGGAACAGGGGGAAGAGCAATAGAGAAATAGGAAGATTCCTCAGCGCCTCATAGTTTATGTGGTTGTTTTTTTGTTGATGTTTGTTTAAGCAGGCCAAATTATTACAAGACTGATGTCACATAATTCTTGTTTTGCAGATTATCTGGGATTGGGGATTCTTTAAGACTGCTAAAGCATTCGATCTTAGGAGTAATCTCAATATAATGAACTGTTTATGGATTAAGGGAGACAGACAGGAGCTCAGTAGTAACAACTAGATCAAATTGAATTCAAAACCTCCAGCGTTTTTTTGTTGTTTTTTTGACACAACTGAAAGTGTTAATTTTACATCAAGTGTGGACAGTAAGAGCTAACAGGCTAAATAGTTCTTCTGTTGAAAACATAAGCTTTAAATATGTTGCTTATTATGTGATTGACTGCTAAATTGCACATGTTAAGTGTCATACAAATTTCTGCGTTATATTTAGGCCTGCGCAGCGTAGATTTAAAGTCAGGGCGCTTATTCTAGTTACATCCAACTAGAATGATTATTATTTTTCTCCTATTGACTGTATCTAAAGTAGCTATTTACATGTTTGTGCACTATTTGGTTACAGGGCCTCATGTTTATTGGACTACAAAAGGAGTGTGTGTGTGTGTGTGTGTGTGTGTGTGTGTGTGTGTGTGTGTGTGTAAATGTTTCTCCCAATTTCTTTCAAAGAAATGACAATACATCAAAACAAGAAATATGGCAATAGTGGCAACGTTTGATGTATTTCTAGTAGTGTATTGCCATCCAGCTGGTGACATTGTTAGAGGAGAGCAGTGTTTTTTATACTTGTCTCATTAAGATTTGATTCAGGGGATCAGTACCTCATAAAGCAGAATGTGGTGTTTGTGTAGGAGTTGAACAGACACTGGCATGGAAATGCTGATTTAAAAACAAACTGCAGTGGTCTCTTATTTATATATAAGAAACGTCCAGTGTATCTGAGGACTCACTGTACAAAGATAAAGTAAAAAAAAACCAACTTTTAAACCACATGAAACAATGAGAAAGTGCCACATCCCATATGAGCACTTGTCTGTACTATATCAGGCATTGTGCTGCTGTCTGGCCACATTCAGAAGGAAGGAACCCTGGCAAACTTCCTCAAACATAGAACTTTCACCATGCCAAAGACATATACCAGCATAAAAACAATATGTGTATGCAGCGTCTAGACAGGGTTATATAGGTCAAAGGCAGGAAAACGCACAAGCACCATCACAAACTAATGAGCACGAGATGCAAGTCTTAAATAGACATGGCTGGGGTGTACTGGAGTGCATTTGGAGCACAGAAGAAATTATCTGTATTTAATTCCTGATGTATTTTAAAGAGGCAACATTCAGACTACAGTTGAGTGACTCTCCAGTTTATTCAAATGCAATTCTACCCGCTGGTAGCCTAGTGGTTAGGGTGCATGCTCTGCTATCAGAAAGTCACGGGTTTGAATCCCAAGCAGAACTTCCGAGATATCCTCTAGCAAAGTATCCCCCCCCATGCTGTGTTCCCGGCCGCCCGCTGCTTCTGTTGGTAAATGGGTTAAATGCAGAGGAAGAATTTCGTGCTGTGGTGTGTTCACGGATGACAGAATGATCACTTTACACTTTTAGCTAGTACTCAAAATCATACATTACCTAGTTAACCAAGGGCAGGGATCAAGAGGGTAGAACAGTCCCCTTTCCCCCTTCACTCAATAGCTGATGTAATGGAACTGATGGTTAGTGTTCTTCTCCAAGCATGTTGAACTGTCATGTGATAGTGGTGCTAGCTCAGGGGGAATCAAATACTTTCCACAAAGACCTGGTGTGGCTGTAACCAATCCAGAGCTCACATGATTCCACTCACTCTTCATATCAAGTGAACGTCTGCTTGTATGGAACAAAAACCTGCTCCCACACCTGCTCTTTGTGGATAAGAGTTGAGTCCCCTGAGCAAGAACACATATTTGAACCACTGCTTACACCATGACATTCAAGCTCAACGCACTTGGAGAGGAACACTTACCTTCAATTCTTCTACATCACCTATTGAGTGACAGGGGAAAGGGGGACCTAACCTCCTGGTCATGGAAGGCCGTGGCATCGCTGAGGATCTCAAACTCCTGATGCCTGGAAGAACATTTAAACAGCAGTTCCTCATTTTAGGTTCATTTTTAAGGTGATTATTTTTCAATACATACCCCCTACATAAAAAATAAACATTTAAACACTGTCAGTGCTTTTTACTAAAATCATTGTATTGAGACGCGTTATTATTTTCAAATTAGCTCAGAGTGTGTAGTCAAGTGTGTGCACTTTACAAACACTGACATTCTTGCTAAAGCCTGAACAGACTGATAAATCAGAGTGATTTGACTTTTGCTGACCATGGGGGCGCTATGATTGGGCCCACCCATTTGTGTCATCAGCCCATCTACAATGACAGCTTACGTTTATTCTGAATATTTAAATCTTATGAATAAATAAACCAAAACATAATTAAGAAAATGCCCTTCCTAAGTGTATGATATATTTGAAAGTCCATTTTTAACACTAACATTTCAAAACTGTGTAGCCGTTTACCATATGCTGTGTTTATATACACTGGTATGAAACAGAAAATTCCACCTCCACCAGTAGCAAGCAGAACATTTCATCAAAAGCTCAATTTAACAAAAGTGATGTGAAAAAGGTGACCATTCTATTATACGTGGACAGCACTAAATTCTTCCTCTGCATTTCATTCATTCACCAAGTGAAGCAGTGGACAGGCAGGAACACAGTGCCAGGGGAGCAGTGTGTGGGGACGGTACCTTGCTCAAGGGTGCTTCAGAGGTGCTTAGATGGCTTGGGAATCGAACCCACGACTTCCTGATCAAAGGGCCCTCACCACTGACCCAACACAATCATTAATCATTTCATTAACTCTGAAGATAAGAAATTGCCAGCATGTTAGTTATGTTGGTCTTTGTTGTAGAAAGCAATGGCATTTAAGTTGTTTTTTATTATGAACTCAAATTTATGGTCAGCTATGGTCTCATGTTCTGGCCAGCTAGCAAACTGATGTGGAACTGCTCTTATTTCTTTCAGCAGTGTTCGAACGACGCTTCAAACATTTCAGTTACAGTTGAACTATTTTTGCTTGAAATTCAATTCTTCCAATCCATGATAGCTTAAAATTGTATTCTAGTGTTTGACTTTTATGAAAATAATAACAGAAGAATAGTAACATATTACATGAAGAAAACCCACCATGTGCAGCGAGGCATAGTGCGAATTAAGCAAAAACTTCTTCCCATGGGTCTAATAAAAAAATATGTTGTGCTTTTATACACTGTGGGAGAATTTGTTTCTGAATGTATTGCAGTGAATTCAGTGATGATGTTTTCAGAGTCTTCTGTCCAGCTCTGTTCATGATAAGAAGCTTGTCGTATGTATTTCACCTTTCATATATCAGTAGCTTGGGTAAATGTACAGTGTGCGTATGCTGATGGATTTGTTAATTAGCTGTGAATTGGTTTGCTATCACAGGCTTCTAAGATGAGCTTACATGAATTAAACTGACCTTGGTCTGTGGACCATAGAGTGACAGAATCATCCTGTATTGATGCTCTGTCTCTCTCTCTCTCTGTTTCTCTGTCTCTCTCACTCTCTCTCTCTCTCTCTCGGGCAGCCAAGGCTCTCTCTCACAAATGAACTCCGTGAAGCAAACTCACTAACGAACTCCCAAACTTCGCCAGTTCCAATGGCGGACTGTAAAGATTAATGGATTTGGCTCCGTTGTTTAACACTTTTTCAATGGAGTGAGGAATAAGTGGCCCAGAGAGACGCTGTAAAGCTGAAGGCCAGTGGTTTGGGCGGGATGGGGTCTGTGATTAACAAATTCATTCTTCATACGGAGGCCTCGTTCTGCCCCGCCACGAGGACAGGCCCAAAATAAGCCGACAGCTTTACGCGCACAAGAAACAGCAGCCCGCTCTGACGGAGACCAGTTTGGCAGGCCTTAACGAGAACATGGGGCCGTGGCGTTCTTGTAAAACTCTATATGTTGCAGGATCATATGGTCTAAATAGTCTGTAAGCAGCAGTCTATACCATAAGTAAGTGTTTACAAGGCCTCAGACCTGCGTGCCAATTTTAAAGAAATAGTTCAGCCAAAACTGTTATGAGGCTAATGTATCTCACAAGTATGTTACTTATAGGCTTCAGAAGCACAGCACAAGCTGCAAGCCTACGTCATACACTTGCCTTGCATTGTTATGTAAACCCAAATAGATTTGCTTATGTGATATCTGACACTGTTTGGCTTGAGGGTCTGACATGTAGTGAGACCAAACAATATTTTCCTTCCTGCATGTAATTTATAATATTATACCAACATCCTCTAACAGCCTAATTATAATAAACATGCATGTAATAAGCTATGTACAGTTCTGCAAAAGTTTAAATGCCCTTAGTCAAATTACAAGTTTTGTTGATATTCTAGCAGAAAAATATGACAGATAGCAAACTTGACATTTTACAGTATTGGCTTTGTATAAGATATTGGATATATGCAGCACATGCAGAAGGGTGTTTGCTGTGGAGGATTCGTGGTTATTTTTATTTAGAACAGGCCAAATTTAACTGTCCTGGTAGCTATAAGTGTCCATTACTTAGCAACATTGACCCCAAGTCCTTTCTTGATTAAACTACATTTCAGTAAATAGGAATACTGTCCAAATTTGAGCTGTGGCCAAAATAATTGCTTTCAATGACACTTTTAACACTTATCAACATATATATGAACCCATAGATTTCCATCTGCTACCTCAGTCCTGACCCCGCCCCAAAAGTGCTGGCTTGTCACTGGTCAGCTTCCCATGTCAATCATGGTATGATGGATGAGGTGAGAGGCCCTGACCCCTTATCCTCAGAGGTCACCCCTCAGCACCCCGTCTGGTGAAGACTGGCCTCAAATGTGCTGCTTCAAAGCATGAAATCAGAGCAGTGAGGTCTGAGGGACGTGTGTTACTGCTGAGACCCTGGAGAGCTGGCGAAGGCCGCTGTGACACAACATATGACTCTTGTGTTCGTTTACTCAAACCTGCTGGGGGGAACAGCGGCCGCAGGGTCACCTGCTGCTTTATGCGTGTGTCCACTGCCCAGGGCGAGACCACCATACCCGGTCACAGACATGAGCCTGGTTTCACCCTCTAAGGGGACATCCACATTAGCCAAGACTAACCAGAACTGTTTCTGGATCAGTATTGTACTATTTTTGATGTAATTTTGCTATACATTTATTTAAACTACACAATTAAATTAAATCCACAAACATACCTACTAAAGCTTTTGGAAAGCATATCAGCATTATAATAAGGTTGACCAAATGGAACTACATACAGCTGTTTCTATAATCTCAAGTAAGTACATTTAACTGTAAATCTCATGTTTTTTTAAAAGCTTGAGATCCCTGGTTCTACATATGATCATGAGCTCTTGTGATGTCTGTAGCCTCCACTGTTGACCCAAGTACATGGAAAGCTCCAAATAAGGATGTACCTTTGTATAAGATAATGTATTAATAGTGGTGCACTTGTGACGCGACGGCGAATCAATCGGTTTCTGAGGGTTAAGGATTTTAAAACAATGTCGGTTAGAAATTAGTATACAACACCAGAATTTGGGCCCTAGATCAACACTCATTTTACTGTACTGTCCAAATACAGTCTCAGAACATGTCGGTCAACAGCACCGTCACTCACTGTCACCACCACAACATGGGCAAGAGATTGATCTGTGGGGGGGAAATAAATAAATAAATAAATCAACAATACACAACAGCAGAGAACCCCCTCCTCGCAACCTCCAACATGGCAGTAGATCACAGTCATTTCCCGCTTTTTCAGAAATACCTAATTCAGGCTTATTTAATCAAACGGGCCGGCCCGACTCGCCCAGTCAGGCGCTCCGCCCCACGCCGTCCCACTGTGATTTACGCCCCTCGCCGTCTTTATGAGTACCTGTTTCATTTTCCTGTCTTCCCGCTGACACCTAAAGTGATAGGAATTTTATGCTTTTGATAACTGTATGAGTTTCACTTTGGCCCATGATTCATGGTCGTGTCATTGGGTCATAAATTAGGCCAGAGAAATCCACTCCATGGGATTTGCCAGGTTAGGAAGGGGCCAAAATAATTAAATAAAAGTGAATTTAAAGGTCAGGACTTTTTTTCCCCCCTGACAGTTGATTTTTGCGTATTTTGTTTATATGGAGCTAAAATGGCATGGATATGCAGTCTCAAAGCACTGCTATCCCTTATAGCAGGCGTGTCAGAGTCCCGCACAGTTTGATGTTTCTCCTCCTCAAACACATTCACTAAACCTGATAATAACCTGGTGTTAAGCACGTGTTTCTGAGCAGGGAAATCACCAGAACGTGCTGGACCACAGCCCTCTAGGACTGGAGTTCCACACTCCTGCTCTATATAAAACCCTTTAGCGCCTCTAAATATGATGGATAAGGTCTTCTTAATTATTTCCTTGAACTGTTTCTTACTCGTAGCTTGTGCGGCAGAGAAATTCTTTTGGAATCCAATCCTTCAGTCTGTATAACAGTTGTGTCCATGAGGGGAAATTGAGCTGCTTTATGAAGTTATAATGACTGGGTCTCATATAGACAGTTTGGTCAGTAATTGCATGAATCAAGGCTGTTTTACTGAATTCTGAGCTTTGTGAATACATCTCAGAATTCGAATCTCTGTTATTTTCTTATAATGTCCTACTAGCTGTAATATAGCACCACTTTGACACATGATATGAACATCTCACAGTGAGAGTTAGCCCCTCTAATGACCAGCTTCCAGAAAGAAGGCCATGTTGGTAGCCTAGTGGTTAGGGCATTCGCCCTGCGACCAGAAAGTCCGGGTTCAATTCCCAAGACCGCTAGGCAACTCTGAGGTACCCTGAGCAAGGTACCGTCCCACACACTGCTCCCCGGCGCCGTGTTCCTGCTGCCCCCTGCTTCACTTGGTGAATGGGTTAAATGCAGAGGTTGAATTTTGTGCTGTTCACACTGTGTGCAGTGGTGTGTTCACGTATGACAAATGGTCACTTTCATGTTTTTATGCAACACAAAATAATACAGACAACTATAATACAGACTTTGTTTTGTTTTATGTTGATAGTTCCTCTTTTGCTACAAAATGTATAAGGCATTGTTTAGTCAAACCAGGTTTCTGATGGAAACTACAGGCATATGTGGGTAATCCAGGTCTGAAGATTAAAATCCCTCTCCAGGATTTTAGTGCAACTACATGTATCCTGCTACTGCTGGTTTGAGAGGGCTAGAGAGCTATGGCAGTTGAAACAAATTCCTGGGGAGGATTTTTACTTTTTGGATTACCCACCTCTGACTACAGGTAATGCTGGGCTTCCACAAGGAACACACTGATATACTGACCATAAAATCACTATTTACTGTATATTGTTATTTATATTTATAATTTACGTTATGTAGTATAATTTACGTTATACATAATATTCATGTGAAAAATACACTCATTGCTCATCTTAACCGTTTTTAACTGTAGTTTTCACAGGTGTCACAGTTTTATAGCACTGTGTCACATATTTATAGTGATATAGCTTCATTTGGAGCACATAGTTCCTGACATCAGCCGTGTCACATATTTTAGTTTTGAACACAGAGAGCAGGAAGCTTTAACAGGCATTTTTGCTGTTTATGCTATAACAATTGTTCTGTTAGTTGCAGCCATTAAGGAACCATACACATCCAGATGTACACACATAGATTAACTTGTGACCATCCCTAGTAAGCATAGTCAAGTGTATGTTGTTACTATGACAACTTCTCTAAGCAAATGAATCGCATTTGTAACCGGAAATTTGAACACTCAAGTCTAAAAATCACATTTGAAGCACTAATCTGGTTTGTCCTGCAGTGTGAATGAAGTCCTGGCCTGATATGAACTTGCATGCCCTTCTTACTGGCCCATAGCTGAGTAGCACGCCGGACCCTTTTGGCCGTCTTGGGCCTTGTATGCTTTAGAAAAATCATCATGGATTAGCACGAAGCAGATTTATGCTGGGCTTTTTTGCCCCGTTTTCCTTGACAAATTTGCTGTTCTGGCATGCTTGCCCATGGCCTCCTGGTTTCCCAGGGCGATGACATTAAACAGGGGCCGAAATGGCTTATTATGTGCGATAAAGTCAAAGAAAGATGACGCACTGCGCCCGGCGAGTATATCTAAGACAGGAGGGAGGAAATGTCAAGCATTTCAAAAGGAACCTGCTGTAAATTGCGGTTATGGAGACTATAACGAATTTCTCCCCTGGTAAAAAAAAAAGGTCTCTTTGTTCAAAACCCTGCTGCTCTCTCGGCTGTGGTGAATGTTATGAGGAGGAGGGTGTATGTGTGTGTGAGTGAGTGAGTGTGTGTGTGTGTGTGTGTGGTAGAGCTTCCACAGCAGAGAGAAAAATGGGAGATTGTGAAGAGAATGCTTGGGTGAAGGAGTGTGTGTTGGCATGGCCACTTGGCCTGGGCACAAAGCACAGCTCTAGCTGGCTGGCAGGACCCTAAAGAGCCTCCATACACACATTAGCTGTCTGTTCTGAGCAAGGTGGGGGGGGGGTGGAAGAAAAGGAAACTGAAGCAGAAGTGTCTTGCAGGTGCTGGAATAATGGCCTAACAAATGATCTGATGACGCTGTGTGGTAGCTACTGGGTGCAGCAGGAGTGTGTGTGTGTGTGTGTGTGTGCATGTGTGTGCGTGTGTTTGTGCTCAAACACCATCATTATAATCATAAGAACACATAAACATATAGTTCACAGTAAGTCATACTGTGCCCTAAACCCCACCTAAAAG
>JBBPDB010000115.1:138255-153932 GCA_037974465.1 Brachypetersius altus
TCACTATTTGGATGAAAAACAGGCTAGAGAGAGAGAGAGAGAGAGAGAGAGGGAGAGAGAGAGAGCGAGCTTGCAAGTAAGGAAGAGGAAGGCAAATTTATCCTTTTTTTCCTTTTCATCATTATCTCACATTTGCGCGTATACACACTCGACGGCTCCCGATAATATGCAATTAAAAACAAAGATCATTTAAAGTTATTGGTGTCTGCCTAATTACTATAACTTTGCCCTTGTAATGAGCGTGCATGCCTATTGATTCAGGGCAAATCTCCCCTTCCACTTGGAAAAAGCAGGTAGTTACTTTGTGTTAAATCATTAATATAGTAATGATTTTTCCAGAACACTCTCAATTAAGAGCAAAACAGGAAATGACCCTGGGGAGCTGGAGCTCATGCCGTTAAAAGTGTGCAATGGTGTGGGTGCATCCAGTGAGAGGAAAAGCATCCGTAGCTTCTGCAAACAGTCAGCGGTGAGCGAGTCTATAGGCCAGAAGAACATGAAAATGAGTTCAGAGAGGCCTAAATACTTCTGGAAACTTGACATGTCTGTCATTTTTAGTTCATTTTCATTTTAAAGAATCATGTTTGAATTTAAACTCATCAAGTTCTGTGGGACTACTCTTCATTCAGAGGATTTGGCCAGAAATAAAAGGGTTAAATTCTTAATAATGCCTAACACAGAGCGATCCAGTCAGAAGTCTTCTTCTCCATAAAGAAAAAATCTGATTTTTGCTCCAACCATTATTTAAATAACTTAAATAATAATAGATAAATAATAGACAAGATGTAGAATAGTCCCTTTTATTGAGCTGATAGAAAATATACACTTATTCACAAATTTCCAGTGGGTGGGACGAGTCTTGTGAGAGAAAACGTCATTCTGAGCCTTCTAGAAGTTCTAGATATGCCACTGACTGTGAATATCAGACCAGTGGGTTTGTCTCAGACAGTAAACAGCAAGAGTTTTCCTGAAGAGCATATATATTACATATGTTATATCTACACCTGACCTATATCACCTGACCTCTACACTTTACACTTTAATGACTTCATAGACTTTTATATGGATTTGGTCCCCTCTTTGTAGCTATAACAGCTTCCACTCTTCTTGGAAGGCTTTCCAAGGTTTTGGAGTTTCTGTAGGAGATTTGCACCCATTCATTCTGTAGAGCGTTTATGAGTTCAGGCACTGATGTTGGATGAGAAGGTCTCCAAGGTCAGGGCTCTGTGCAGGTCAGTCAAGTCCTTCCACACCGACCTCATCCAACCGCGTCTTTATAGAGCTTGCGTTGTGCTCTGGGGGCACAGTCGTTCTGAAGTAGAAAAGGTTCTTCCTCAAACAGTCTCCACAAAGATGGAAGCATGGCGTTGTCCAAAATGTCATTCTGTTCTGAAGTAGTAATTTTGGACTTCACTGGAAGGAACACATTTAGCACATTTAGCCGTTAACATGAAAACAGGTGCAGCCCAATACTTTGTTTGTGCAATGTCTTTATGCATACATCTAGTAGAAGATCTCAGAAGGTTAGAGGATATAAAGTGCACTTCTGGATTCACTATGAATAAATGAAAGTTTGTGTGGATGCGTAGATCGTGCTTCAAACCAGTGGAATATACTGGAACCCTTAACTGCTGACTCTACAACAATATGAAGTCAAATACTACAGACCACTTTTGAAGCAGTATAAAATAATGATTCAGTAATAAGCCTGCATTTAAGAAGAGGTTAAAGATTATTATATGCTTATTATACCAGCGGACCGACTTCTCAATGACGAGAAAGTTCTTCTTTGACAAATAAATAATGGGATTTGGGTTGGCTTGCAATAACCATCAGCTCCAATAATGCAAACATCAGAGTCATCATTAGCGCAGGCTTGTTTGAACGAGACCCTCGACGTGCGGCTTCCAGAGCGTCTGCGCTACCGGCCCGGCCTGAGAGACATGAATATGAATGATTATGAAAATTAAACGAAGGATCAACGAGCAGCCATCTGCTCACTCTTCCTGGAAAAGTGGCCTTTCACATGAAGCACTCAGAGAGCGAGGGAAAGAGAGAGAGAGAGGGAGATGGAGAGGGAGAGGGAGAGGGTAATAGGAATAGAGTCAGAGAGAAAGAGACAAAGGAGAAAGAGAGATAGAGGCAGAGAGAGAGAGAGAGAGCAGTTACGGAATGCCTGATTGGCACACTTACTTTCAGAGAATACGAGCCAAGGGTGACACTCTTAATACAATACACACACACACACACACACACACACACACACACACACACACAAGCATGTTTGGGAACAACCAAATGTCCACATTTTGGAATTATTTTTCTTATCATTACAAGGGTATTTGGTCCACACAAAGGCCAATATCAGGACGGTAATACATATGTGACATTATTATATCTGGGTGTATATGTAAGTATGTATATAGGAAAATAATATGACACACATATATAGATATAGATAGATATATGCATGTGTATGTTATGTATGTAAATTAAAGGCCGGACGTTTCCGTCCACAAAATGTATGAAAACTAACACATCACACTCACACACACACACTCACACACACACACTCACACACACACACACACACACATACACACATTGCCCGTACTTCCCCCGTGCGCTCTCAGCGACGCAGCGGCAGATTGCAGACTCAATTACTCCCCTGTCAGGTGATTATCCTCCGCTCTTAATGTAATCTTCCATTCACATGTAGCATATTTCAATTATGGCCCACACGCGGGGGAAGCGGAGAGAGGGAGGAAGAGAGAGAGAGAGAAAGAGAAAGAGAGAGAGAGAGAGAGAGAGAGAGAGAGGGAAGAAAAAAAAGAAACAAGCTGCGTATTCAAATGGCCGATCGCCTCGCCGCCGCCCAACAATGTCAACTGTAAGGGAAACAGCAGCTGAAGGCAATTACGCGTGTGTTTCCCAGCCAATTATGATCGCTCTCGCGCCGCCGTTTATGCCACCAGCCAGGGGAGTGTTTTAGGGAGGGGGAAAAAAATTAATTTAATGACAATATGCTTGCTGTACGATGCCCGGCAATCTCCCCCCTAGAGCTCTGCTGGTGTGTGTGTGAGTGTGTGTGTGTGTGTGTGTGTGTGTGTGTGTGTGTCAGACCAGGCTGAGGGCCATTAGTCCTGATAGGAAGCCATTATGGGCCTGGGGAAGGGCCGTACTGGGAGCAGTGTGAAGAGCCATATCTCCACATGCCTGGTGCTGATGGTGCCAGCTGAGAGAGCACTTTAGTCCCTATAGCCACTCACACACACACACACACACACACACACATAGCAAGAAGATGAGGTTTTGATCTCACCACAGGATGATGTATACAGGTAGGTTAAAGATGGGACACCACGTGTCACGGCTAGCTTGAAGGTCAGCCAGCTGAGTTCTTCATCCAGCTGTAGTCCTGATGGTCTGCCTGCAACCCACAAAAAACATGTTTTCATGCTCTAACACATCGGATTTACCCTAGGAAGGACTCATGATAGCTCCAGAGTGGCGCAACTCTCCAGGCATTATTCCACAGGGGTACTTAAACTGTACTGCGATGGCACAGAAGTTGTATCACACTTTGATTTTCTAGTATGTTTTATTCCAGTAACTGTGTTTCTGATGCATATTTCTCCACACATTTTATGGTCATCAGTCAACCAAGTTAACATTTTTACATAAATAGTTGTATGAGCTATCTATTAGCATGCTAGCTATTAACTACAACCTGTACTGACATAAACTAAAGCATGAGATATTCATAGACTGTTTTGTGATATTCAATTATAAGGCAGACATGCTGACATCTTGTTGCCAGAAATCACCTTGCAAGCATGTGTGTTTTATTTGAGTGTGAAATGGCTAGTTTGTCGTTTTGCAGAAGAAGCTAAAATGCATCACACGCATGAGCAACACTGCAGTCGCATTCCCCTGTTCCTCATTGGGCTTTTAAAAGAAGTTGTGGATCTCTTAGAGTAAAGCTTGAGTGAGGACGACATGGCTGCAGTGCTGGTGTGATTGCCCGGCAGAGCAAATATAATAATGTATTAAACATGATGAATATGTTGGAACACGCAGCTCAGCTCTGCTTTGCGCAGGCTCCTGTCTGATGTATTATATTGTATACTATTGCCTGTCGTGGCTGGAGTCAAACCCTTGGTGTTGCAGAGATGAGGGATGGGCGTCTTGTAAACAAGTGACAAGCGTCCCAGGTGACAATTCCTAATCCATCATAGTGCTGTCAGCGCCGGGCGGCCGAGGGGGCGAACAGGGCCAGAGAGAAAGAGACAGAGGGAAAGAGACAGACAGAGAGAGAGAGAGAGAGAGAGAGAGAAAGATAGAGAGAGGTGCAGACAGCTGGAACCCACCAAACCACATAATGCTGTGAAGAGCTGTCCAAAAAAGAAAGAGAGATGAAAGAGAGGAGACTGAAAAAGAAAGTGAGAGTGAAAGAAAGAAACAAACCAGGAAATAGAACAAAAGAAATAAAGAGGGAATTAAAAAATTACATAAATATGGTGTCGAAGCAGGAAGGAGGGAGAGAAAGAAAAAAAGAGTGAATGATAATTTGAAAGAGAGGGGAAAAGCTTGGATTGAAATAAAAAGATGAGGTGGGGGAGATAAAGAGAAGAAGATTGGGAGATGAAAAATAGGAAGAATGGGCGAAGATGAGAAAGAAAGACAGATTTTTTTAGTGTGAAGGACATTTGAATAATTTGACCTGTAGAAGTGACTTTTGTATTTGCTTGAAGTGAATAAGGAGGACATGGGCGGCTCTTTCTGCTCGTGTTCTTCTGTGACTGAGCTCTGAACCTGCTGCCCTGCTGGGTAAAAGGTCCCAGACTATCTGCACTTCCTCTGAACAGGCTGGTGATTTGTAATCTCTGACTTGCATAAGTATGTGTGTGCATGTGTGTGTGTCTATGTGTGTATGTATGTGTCTGTGTGTGTTCTCTCACTTCCTTGTAGTCCACACACTTCCTCGCTCCACTGTATACAGGGTCACTGGGTATGCATCTTATAGTGACTACCTATATTGCTTATAGCAATTATATATACTGTATGTTGCATATACAACTTAATACACTGCGCAACTGAATACACTGCTCATAGCAACTGCAAATACTGTTTATTGCAGCTACATATACTGCTTATAGCAACAAGATATATTGCTTTTAGAGACAGCTTATACACCTCCTCGCTCCACTGTATACAGGGTCTCTGGGTATGCATCTCATAGTGACTACATATATTGTTTATAGCAACTATATATACTGCTAATAGCTACTGCAAATACTGCTAATAGCAGCTACATATGTTGTTTACAGCAAATATATATACTGTTTGTTGAGACTGCATATACAACTTACAGCAACTGCGAATACTGCTTATAGTGACTTCCTTTGTCACTTACTGCAACTGCATACATAGCTTACAGCAACTGCATATATTGCTTACAGCAACTGAACGTCTGTTCACTTGTATAGCAACTGCCTTTACCCCTTTTAGTGACTACATAAACAGTTTATAGCAACTGCACATGCAGTTTATAGAGAATGCATTTACTACTTTTAGCAGCAGCCTTTACCACCTGTGACTGAACATACCGACTGAATATACTGCTTATAGCAACTGCATATACAACTTATTGTAACTGCCTGTAACACTTAAAATTACTGCATACAGTGCTTAAGGCAGCTGTATATAAAGCTTATAGTGACTGCTTTTACCACTATAATGGCTGTATATACTACCTATAGTGCCTGCATATACTGCTGGATATACAGCTTATTGCTACCTCATATACTACTTTTCATGAGTGCCTTTACCACTTACAGCCTCATCTGCTGCTTACAGCCCTGAGGGTATCATTCCTTTGTGAAACTTTTTTTTTTTTACTCAATTTTCACTTCAGCTTAGTTGCATCCGATTCCGCTGGCTAGGGCCCCTCACACGGCGCAACCAAGCTGAGAGGGTAAAGTCTACCATGAGTCACATGAATCAGTACTGTATATTGATGACACATCGTCACTGGACTAAATAGCACACTAAGAGCAGAACACTTTTTGTCTAGTATGCTGCACTTAAAATAAATAAATAAAAATAAAGCACCAAAATGCTAAATTTAATGTGTTGCCTTTATATGATAGAATCAACAGAACATATATTTGACTTGGGCTGATCAAATGCCTCCAGTAGTAAAACTTTTGGACCATCTCTATCGGTCCATTTGTCCAATTGCTATTTTCTAATGTTAGAAAAATTTAATCGGTGTAGGAGATTTTTGTAATACATTTATTAATGCTATATTTTTTTTGGTTTGGTTGGTTTGTCCATGATGCAGTAGCAGTTCAAACACTCACCCTATTCACTGAATTCACTCATGAATCAACACGAAAGGCGGAAACCGTGACTTCCACAAAACACACTTGAGTTGAACCTGCCACCTTCTGGTCGCTTTTGGGTGTCAAACGCTTCATTTCTTGACAATGAAATGGAAACACTCTTATATTCCTCCCAAAACACCCCTCCCTCCACACCCCACCCCTCGTTTTTGAACATACTGAAGGTCATGAGGGACGGCCATCCAGAACAGAACCCCCACTCCGTCCCAGAGCAAGCAGCGAGGCCTCAGCTTAACGGAGAGAGCAGAGAAAAATCAATAGGGGCATAAAATTGATTTAGTGCGTTTCATAAAACATAAGTAAGTGCTCGGAGATGGAGCAAAGCGGAGTCTCAATTTAATCTGCACAAAAGCAACACTGTACTGATGAAGTGATATAAAAGAGAGAGAGAGAGAGAGAGAGAGAGAGAGAGAGGGAGAGATACAATAAAATAAAACATAAAGACAGACACTTAATTGTCATATTAAAGAGCTCTCTGCGGTGTGCTGGAGTGCAGAGTGCAGTCCCATTTATCATTTGGCAAACGGCTCCAGGAATCAAATCCCAATTAAAATCTGCTCAGTATCATCCCTCAGACGTTTGCAGAGCATTATTTTATTATTATATTCCCCCCCAACATCCATACCTCACCCCATAAATCACAAAGTGGTGTGCCGTGTGTGATGCTTTATGGCCGAAGGATTATGGTTTTATGAAGCTAATGCAGCAGAACCGCTTCATTTACACAAGGCCTAGACTTCATAACCGCTAACAGCTATGGCCCAAGGCTAACATGCTAGCTTTCGGTGTATGTTTGTTTTTTCTCTTCCGTGTAGTTCCACGGATGAAATAAACTTTCCCACACTCCAATGCATCGTCCAGGCTACCCAATCCAGTGCAGATTCCCATTAACTTCCCTTTACAGAGGCATTCCAACTGACAATGAAGATGTAACCACACCATAATTCATTGCAAACAAATGGGTCTACCTGTCTCCAAAATTTTCCACAAATCGTCATCTGATGATGCATCTTGGGGTAGCCTTCTAAAACGTTTTTCTCGCTAGCTGGCAGTTATGTAGTTATTTCAAGAAAATGTAACCATCACATCCATCATGTTTATGCATTTATTTAAATGTTCTTGGTAACATTTTACAATAAGACTGCACTTATGAAGGATTTCTGAATAATTTATAATCAGGTTGTTAACTGCGTTGTAGACAGTTTATAAATCATCACTAAGCAGTTAGAATCAAGTTATAACAGTTGTCATACATTGATGCAGGTTCACTATTTGGCAAGATCTCAGATCTTGCTAGCTGCATAGTTGAATTTGTCCCTTTCTCAGGTTAAACCATCAGCTGCTGCTACCATTAAAACACCAGTTCTTGCTCAATCGTGAGCATCAATGTATTATAACTTGTTTATGATTCCTTATTAATAATTTATAAACTGTGTACCACATAATTAACAACCTGATTATAAACCATTTATAAACTCTTACTTGATTATAAGATACACTTCTGCTCAGCCACTAAGGCTGAAGGATACTATTGCTAACACGCTAAAGCTAGCATATTAAATGCTAGCTTTAGGCCATTTTAAACTTCCTCCCAGAGCCCCAGAGTCCGAACGAAGCCAGCGCCGGCTGTCAAATCATCATCAGCTAAAGCATTTCTGACACAGGCTAAAAGGGAGATGGATCATCTGGCTGTAGAGACGGATCACAGGCGTGACCCAGATGCTGCCACCATCAACACCTCCCACCCCTCCTCATCAGCCCCCACCAAATCCCCACTCCCCATGCGGGGTGACACCAAGCCAATCGCCCCGTCACTCTTTCGGGTCACTGACTTGACAGGGTCACATCATAACCAACACTGCCCCCATGTTAGCTTTATGCTTCCTGGAAAGTGATCCCACCCGGTGGGGGAGTGGAGATTGTGTGTGTGTGTGTGTGTGTGTGTGTGTGTGGTGTGCCTCTCTGGCCAGAAGAAGTTTGTAAATGCAACAGATCATATATTAACCACATGACCTCTTCTTTTGTGCAACGTTTGACCTCCAGTGCAACACAATAACTCATTGGGGTAATTCAGTTTTGACAATGACAGACTTAACCCCTTCATCACTCAGCTCACTGTTCAGTTTTTAGTCAATTCTTCAAATTTTCTGCATGATTCAATTGTTAAGATGCAAACATAGTCATTCAGAGTTCTTCTGTGTGAAATAGTTAAATGTAGAGAAACATACAGAATCACAGTGTTTTTTATGTCACACTGTTTACATTCATGGCATTTAGCCCTGTGTCTATATGACATTAATATAGCCATTTTATTTATTCTCTGATCCCACTTTGGGAAGTGTTTTGCCATAGATTTTTTTCATGCCAACTGGTCAAAATCAAAAATGAAACAAAAGTAAACTCTAAAACACTCACACACACACAGATGACCCCAACCTGGAAAGTCCAAAACTCAAGCTGTTTTCCTTCTGGCTCGTGGGATTATAGTGGAAGACGTTTAAAATGATGGATCGGAAGCGAAATATGTGTGAGTGCCGATGTGTGATTCTCAGACATGGCTTTTACAGGGAAAGAGGGGACAGTGTTTTCAAACCTGACTGACAGCTTTACGGTGACCATAAAACCTCACCACAGAGACCACAGAGACAAGCACATACTTATATTAGAAAGCCCACCGTCCTCAAGTCATATTGCAGCATGACCCATAATGTCAGACAGTAGCAGTGGATGTTATCATCCGCTTTATGGGTCCAGCGTTAACTCATACACACACACCACACATACACACACACTCTATCACAAGCATATGCAGACCCCTGCCTATGCATAAACTGACGGGGAAGCAGAAACAGTGGAAACTAGGGCTCTAGAATAATCACTCAAGGTTGTTTACGCACTACGTTTATGTGATTTCCAATAAGTTTTCATATTTACTTTACTAAAACTGTTCCTCGCATTCCATCATATCTGACACGTCCTTCGGCGATGACAGCCTTTTTGAAGGACTTCCAAAAGCCAGAGCCAAAGGCCTTATAATAAGTCCTGCGGTGCATTCTGTTGATTTGCTTTGCGTCAACCAACTCCATGACGTCCCTTGATGTATTTGTTACATTTACAGAAAAGGCAGTAATCAGATTATGGATACTTCCAACATAAATTGTGCAAACTTACAATAAACCACCAATTTCTGTTATTCAGTTTACGATTACAAAAAACTGACTAATGAATTCATGGTCAATGCCCGCTTTACAGCAGTAGAAAAAACAGTAGTGTGTACTCAGGAGGAAAATTGATAAAAGACAAACCAAAAGTACATTATTGGTGTGGAAATATTACATGAGGTTAAACAAGTTCCACTGCTGGAACTTCCACTACCCAAAAAGAGCCAGTTGCTCTCCTAGTAAAACTTTTTGCACTGTTAGAAAATGATAGCAGTCTACTTCATTAGGGTATAACTGAAAATTGTCACAATTATTTTAATTAAAATGCAAACATTCGTTAACATGCAAAATGTTAAACGTTTTATTCTACTCTCTGCAGGTTTTTCAGAAATGTGAAATTTTGCTATTTTAATTAAATCTTAATATACAGTCTTTATATGTCAGCTGCTGCAGATTTCATTTTAGATGTGAAAGTAATTTTCAGGTGGATTTGCAAAAATTCGTAATTCGATAATAATTTTATACAAAAGTTATTTTTTTGGTCTATCAGCATCTTACATATAACATGATGTGAAATAACTATGATGAACCATTTGGACTTTATATTTTATATATAAGGCTGTCACTTCTAATTCAGTCCCTGAACCTGACCCATTTCAGAGTAATGTTTTTTATTTGTTAACCCACACAGTGACATACATATGAATCATTCAAGCAACTTAACTTAAGTCCTGAACCAGCGAAGAAACATGTGCAGATAGTTCCCGATGATCAGCCGGTGATCAGTATACTGGTGGTGCTGAATGCGGAGAGGGCTGAACAACTTTTTGTAGACACCTTGTACCTTTAGGCACTTTATAGCCTGTCGCAGTAAAACATGAATTTAATTAAATTCACCCAATATGCCAAAGATAAGACAATTTAACAGTCATGAATATGAGCTGCATGTGTAATGCATGTCCTTGATTCAGACTACACTATCTATAAATCAGAAACCACATAAGGAAGCCTATTTGAGATTACTTCACAACTCAACACAACTTATGGCAAATGCGTGAGGATTCAGGCAATTTTTGTTCCTTTACTTGACATTACCATCATAGTAAAATAACATCCAGTGAAATTCTTGGATGATTTGGGAAAGGAGAGAAAAATGGGTGAATTATAGTTTTGTTCATAGTATCACTTTAAATAAGTATGAATGAAGGGATGTTTTCCTAGGCCTCATTCACAGACCCTGGAGATGACAAAATAGGAAGAGATGACATCTCCAGCACGGAAGTGTAATTCAGCCTGCAGTCCCCCACCCCCCAACCCACCCCCCTCCAGCAGACAACGCTGCTTCACATCCAGCCGATAAATCCGCATGACAGTTGGCGCAACGCTCCTGTAAGCAGCGACACGGCCCGATTTTCCGGCCCTGACAAGCCCTTGTATTGAGTATGATAACACTTACTTTGTCTTCATCCAGAGAGGGAGTATAATATCAATCCGTTTGATGATCCAGCAAAGCGAGGCGAGCACTTCTGTATCAATCTTCATACGCCCGCTGCCCGTTGTCTAAAGAAAAAAAGCCCGGGAATAGGATCATTCAATCACTCGCCGGCCGCACTCCGGCTGCCTCACTGGCCCACTCGCTCGCCCGCTCAAGTGGTTTGAACTCCCCATCAGACTCTCTCTCTCCTGCCCTCTCTCTCTTTCTCCCTCTCTCTCCCTCTTCAGTTGTTTCTTCTCTGTTTAACAGTGTGTACAGGAATAAAAGCTCATGTTGAAAACCTGCTTACAGCAATCAGGATGTGGGAACTAAAAACATTGCAAATATAATTGAATACTTTTATTATTTAAATATTTATATTACTGAAGCAATAGCTAAGAGCTAAGGAAGGAAAAGCTAATGCTAACCATTGGAATAATTAGGGAAATGCTGTAATGCCAATACTATGTTAGTACAAAGCTAACAATAGTGCACATGAACATATCGTTGCTGTTACAGATTCAACACATAATAGTTTTACAGTGTCTATTTCTGTAAAGGGAGTTTCTAACAACTGACAAATTCTAACAAATCTGGTTATACAATGATTTGTATTCACACTCGATGAAGTATCTAAGACTAAGTCTTTTGTCTCACAAATTTAATTCTGTCTTTTTGTAAACTGAACCCTGATTGATTAATTCCAGACATTTTCTAATTATACTGTAGTTAAAAGTCCTACTTCTAGAAGTCTAACCAATGGGAGAGCTCTTTTGGTTGTAGACAAATTCTAATTGGACAAACTTTCTATTGGATGTTTCATGATTTTAACCTGTTAGTTTCCAACCAAAAGGTAATGTTGAAATAAGAGCACCACTTATGTTTAAGTACAAAAAGCAGTACAAAAAATTACCTTTTTTCTATATTTTATATTCACTCCTCATTCATTTTACTAGAAACACTTTGGGTTTTCATTCACTTGCCACTTTATTCGAAACACCCACAATGAACCCATTTGTAATTGGCCTAAAATTGGACCAAAGGTTTGCTTCCAGATGTTAATTGAGTGGTGGACAATTTTCAGCACAGCAGATTTCGTATACTGTCATGAATGTTAGTATGTGTGGTGTGTGATTCAAGACCTTTGAACCTGGGAGAACTTTCAGGATAGTGGGTGGAGGTAGGGGGTCCAGAGAGCAGCCGAACGAAAGAGTTGCAAACAGTGAGCGTATAGGAAAGCAAATACTTGTTTTAGACAGTTTTACACTGTTTATATTTGTTAAAATATGTGTAAACATATAATCCCACCGTAGTCTTGAACTAAATTGGGCCAAAAACAAAGCATTTTCTACTGCAATTGAGTTTCAGAACACTGTAGTAGAGGTTTCTCTGGTAGACACTGAGCAGAGGCTGGAGATGAGGCTGGCTGTCTGGGTGAAATATGGCTCAATCAACAGGCACTCAGCAATCAACTTTAACTTGTCAGTTTTGATCTATCCGAGTGTCGCTGCAGGTTGTTTGGCAGTGTCTAATGTTCTGTGAAGATGGGCCTTTCATATTCTCTATTGTTTTCTTCTCTTCCTACACTACACCTCCATCAAAACCGAGAGACGGTTTGGGAAGTGGAAACTATGTTGAGGGGAATGGAGGGGATAAAACAGTGGTGAAATTTAACCCTTTCCGACATCATCATCATCGCCGAGCCAGAGGCTAGAAGCGTTCGCATGGCTGAGCTGGTAATTGGTTCCTCTAAATCTGCTGAGCACAGACAAAAGCACAGCACCCTTTTTCATCAGAGCTAAGAAAATAAAAACGGGAAAAAAGCGTAATAGAGTGACCATCTCTCTGTCTGCGAGCCTGTCCTCTGGTCATGATGGATGCACACATTAAGCAAATAACACCATGCTGGCTCATGGCTGTGGTTGTGAGATGACCCTCTGCTCTTAATTCCAACACAAAATTGTGCTTTTAGTGTCTTTTAGGGTCCTATATGTACAATGTTCTAATCATGGAATGGATTCACATTTCTTGCTCCCCAAGTAAAGTTAAGCCTGGTGGCCTCAATCAAAGGTGTTTAATTTAATGTAGTATACAATATTTTGAACCTCTTATTACAGACAGACCTGAACTATCCTGGTTCTGCCTCTTGATTATGTCTTCTGTGTTGGTCAGTCAACATTTCTAGACAAAGTGTGTGCTAGTACAGAAGAATGGTAACTTTAGCTTCTTGATCCAGTTTCCGGAAAAAGTTAACTAACATTTCTGGGTGCCATCTAAGTTTCAGAGTTCCTTTGATAGGGTAGCTACAGTGTAACAGTGTATCTTCAAAATAAATTTATACTTTCATAAATTAGAAAAACTAAATGTATTCAGTTTATTTCACTTTTACATTCAACCTGTTCACAAATTATTTGCAGTTTGTTCATTAGTAATGAATTGCGTCATAAACAGCTTAAAAGCATGAAAAAGTACTTACTACACAAATAAAATGGGTAACAGTGACTTGCTTGCCAAATAGGGAGTTCATGTATATCTCTTCAGTTTATCTCAAACCTTATTGATCTTACTTTGGCTCTTATTCAGGCATGAATATTGACATTCACCGACATTCACTTTCTGTTAAATCATGGAGTATCACTCAGTTATTCAACATCACACCATTCCTTCTGGTTTGCAGATCACTGGACAAAATATATCGGTATAATGATCACAAGCATTCTTCAAAATTGTGCCCAAATTTTATCCAGTCCAAAGAAAGGGAAACTCGAGGATTATGTCTTGGGCTGTCTAGTCTCCAGATCTTTCTCCGATTGAGCTGCATGGAACAAGCTGGACTGGCAAATAAGACAGAACTGTCTGCATTCTTGAAAAAGTGCTGGGAGGGTTTGGACACAAGTTATTTCCAAAAATAACTGGAAAGGATGTGGTGAATCTGTGCTGCTCTGATGAAGGCAAGGGTTGGTTATTTTTGATAAAACCTGTACGTTCACATAAATTAAACCACATGTACAGTGTAAATTGTTACATTACACTTCAGAACCAGTCAGTTACATTTGTTTTAAGTATTTCTAATGTGTTCTTGTAATAAAATTGCAAAAGAGGTTGGGTCCAAATTTCTGGCCTTTAGTGCATATCCAAGGCTGTAGGGCACACCGTCATTCAGTCTAAACAAACATGAATTCAGAAATATATCAAAGATTCTTTTTACTCGAGTTGTTTTGCTAATATCATTTTAATAAAACAAATACTGTCTTTTAATAAAACAAATACTGTCAAATTTGTAAATGCCAAATAGAAGTAGAGATTACTAAAGGGCTTAGTTGCAACAGCAGTGTCGTATTTGTCAGTTTTGTTACTCTTTTTCTCTTCACACATTCATCCGTCTCTTTGTGTGACACTAAGTAAGTGCGGGTTCTGCTTTTTTTTGGCTGCATTTGGCTTTGAAACTCTCAGATTTAGCAGTGCGCTATTGCCTCATTTTTCATATCCATTGTGGCCCTGTCAGAGTGTCATAGCTGCTCGGCAGGGCCGTTAGATCAGTCTGAATGGATAAATCATCCCGTATCGGACACACTCATTCAATTTGCCCCGCTTCGCTGCGCCACGCTGCTTATTAATTGAAAAATCCCTGCGCCTGTGCGCTCAGTGAGAACGCTCCACCTTCTTTATTTTATTTTATTTTATTTTTATTAACATGGATATTCCGTATGATTTCCCCCAGCAGCCTGTTGACTGCCCACCGGGCACTTTGTCATTTATCATCATATGCTGGATTTGTCAATCGCGCCACTTTTTCTTTTGATTGCCCCCCAAACCCACACCCCTGCACAAAAAAGTCCTTAAGAAAATCACTTTGCATATAAAGGAAGGGGAGACTTTGTGGATATTTCTAGAAAGGCTGCGGACCCCCGGAGCCAGCGTTATTGTTTTCCATCTGTGAAATAAAGTAACAGGTACTTAATGTACCAAAAACAATTTGTCCGGCGCTTATTTCCCCATTGCTGAGCTCACGGCTGGCTGAGGCTCCTTTATCTCAGCCTCTCTAATCCATTTTCCCCCCGCGCTCTGCTGCCTTCATTTTACAGCTGAGGGGCTCGCCGGCCCCACGCTGGGGCCCAAATGGGACCCCAGTCACCGCGGCCCCGCCGAACGCCTGTAGGTAAGTGTGCAGAACAAATGCTGAAAAGACTTTCAAAAAGTTTTCCTTTTTTCAGAGCCACAGCTGATTTTTTATATACGCGTGTGTGTGTGTGTGTGTGTGTGTGTGTGTATGTGTGTGTTTGTATGTATTTGTAGGCTGTTTCCTGGTCATTTATCAATAACACATAAGCACATAAGTGTGTGTGGATTAGACTTATTATCTGTTCATTCATCTCGCTACTTGAGCATTAATCGTAAATCACACAGAAACCTTTGAAAGTTTAAAGTGTGTGTGTGTGTGTGTGTGTGTGTGTGTGTGTGTGTGTGTGTGTGCGCGCCTGGGCAGGGAGCAGTTCGTTTAGATGTGTTTTTATGTGTGTGTTGGGGGGTGGTTGCATGCATAAGCAGTGTGTAAATCTGTGTGTGTGTTAGTGAGGGTTAGTCTGTGTGTGTGTGTGTGTGTGTGTTGGTAAGTAGGGGTATTAAATAACAACT
>JBBPDB010000115.1:195612-219937 GCA_037974465.1 Brachypetersius altus
AGAAAGAAAAAAGACGGCATGAAGAAAGGAAAGAAAGAAAAATAGATAGACAGAAAGAATGGGAGATTGGATTGTGGAAGGAGAGAGGAGTGCGGGGCTGAATAAATGAACAGTCCTCATGTTCTGAAATGCAAATGTCAAGTGGTGCTTGAAGAGTATGTGATAAAGATCTAATGACAAAGAGCACGGAGGATCTGGTCTTAACTAACTGCGACACATTGGTGCATGAGTGTGTGTGTGTGTGTGTGTGTGTGTGTGTGTGTGTGTGTGTGCACTCATTCTCATCACTACAGTAGAAGACTTTGTGTGACAGGCTAGAGGTCATTTCAGAGGGGGCGGGGGGGCACGAGAGAGAAGGAGAAAGAGAGAGAGAGAGAGAGATAAAGAAAGAGAGAGGGTGAAACGTGATGGGGAGAGATAGAGAGAGACTTAAAGAGAAAAAGAGAGATAAGAAAGAGAGAGAAAGAGAGGAAGAAAAAGCAAGAAGGGGGGGGAGAGGTGAAAAGAGAGAAAGAGTGAGTGAGAGAGAGGTGGAGAGACAGAGATAGAGAGAAAGAGATGGAGAAAGAAAGAGAGATGGAGAGAGAGATAGTGAGAAACAGATGAAGAGAGAGATGGAGAGAGAGTGAGAAACAGATGAAGAGAGAGAGAGAGAGAGAGAGAGAGGGAAAGAAACTGATGGAGAGAGAGGGAGAGAGAGGTGGAGAGAGGGAGATAGAGAGAAAGAGATAGGAAGGGGGAGAGAAGGCATAAACCCTCTTTAACCTGAAACAGTCATTTAAATTTTAAAACATTAGAATTTAAAGGAATACTTTGACACTGATGCTGCAGTGTGTGATGATTTAGGTGATGCTAATCATTGTTCTGGTACTAAAATTAAAGAAAAAGGTTTAAACCCCAAACTGCTTTACGACTTTTTGCACACTTGCCGATCCATATTCTGCTGGAATAAGAATACATATTTAAGGCACAGTTTGAATGTGAGTGTGGATGAAACTCTAACATTAATGTGATGATACTTACTGACCACTAAACCGATTTTTTTTTCTTCATCAATCAGAGTGTAATTTTGGGGATCATGTGACCATGCAGCAGTGCTACTAGTATGCAATAAATGAATCAGAATCTGAAATTTTTAAATCTTGCTTATTCTATGTAAGGTAATTGCTTATGCTATGACTGCACAGACACCCAGAGTCACAGCGACAAGAACAATATAAAATATGGTATGAAGTAAATATAGAAGTAAAACAAATACTCATTAAATATCCATACTATATACAGTATAGTAAATGCACACAATGCTGTGGTCAGGAAGAGAAATGGATATGAATACTATATATAAATAAATAAAGTTACTGCTAAAGTAGTTTACTAGTAACACAAATAGCACAAACAATGATGTACACGTGAGCCATTTATCACTCAAATGAACTCACAAAAAAAGGCGATTTTGCAAACAAACAGATCCCATTGACTCGTTGCATGACATTGTGCAATCGATTTCTCCAATTTCATCCAATTTCTGTGAAGAAAGTCACCTTTTCTCTGCGCCGCTTAGCCAAATTGGGATTTGACAGGAGGGAAGCTGGACTCATATGCGACTCTTAGCTCAGCCCTGTTTGCCTCCATTCATTGTAACTTAAGCACTGGATTGCTATTAGTGCCATTCCAAAGAGGTCAAACGAGGAGGTTTTGGGTAAAAAGCAAAAAAAAAAAAAAAAAAGGAAAGAAAAACACTGATCCATGTAGCAGGTATGCTATTCTATATAGAGGTTGGAGGTCATCAGATTGCCCCCCAACCCATTCACTCTTTCTTCCCTTTCCTTCGAGCCTCCGCGCCAACTCACCCCCTCCTTCTCCAACACAGCCCCTGCTGCTGCAAATCTCCTCTGAAATGTAAAAAATTTAATTTGTCAACATGCTTCCATCATATCCTCAATCACTGTCCGGGCCGGTGGCAGGGGCCACGGGCTGGAGAGGAGGGAGGGAGGCAGCCCGGCTCAGGCGGAGGAGGGGGGTGTGATTAGACCCTCACACTGGCTAGAATTGTCTCAGACAGCCTAGAAATCAGATTATTAACTCTGATAGCAGACACCGGGGCCCTCTCGCCGGGATTAGCATGAAAATTTTGATATGGATCGATAAGCAATCTCTCGCCCTTCTGCCGGATCTTGAGGGCCTTCATTAATCCCAGGCTTATGTTTATGTCAAGGAATTAAGACGTCCCGATTACGGCAGGCCCCGCTTTTCTCCTGCATCAATGGGACTTTGAAGGGCCACAATCTCATAGAGATTTATTAAATAAAGCAGCGGGGGCTGCCGCTGCTTACCTCCAAGAAAATTACATTCTGGCCACAGCAGAGAGAGAGAGGGAGAGGGAGAGAGAGAGAGAGAGAGGGAGAGAGAGAGAGAGAGAGACAGGGGGGGAGACAGTATGGCAGATGCACAGATAAGATGTAAGATCATATACCTCATACCCAGAGTGTGAATTACCCCTCCATGATTGGAGGGTACTCCCTTCATAACACTGTTAAGAACCCCCTGCACCCCAAACAGCTATCCCAAATATTGTCTCTTTGGGAGGGGGGTCTGGGTCTTGATCGGGGGGAAACCCCCCAGTATCCCCCGTAATTCGAACCATGCTCATACCATATCCATATTGATTTATTAGATTAAATCTAGATCAGATCTAGACCTAGACCTAGATTCCAAGAGCAGAGATAGATAGACAGATAGCAGTTAATTAGATTATATAACTATTATACTATATACATATTATATAAGATGAATATGAAAGAAATATATACTCTGGACTGCAACTTCCAGAGAAATAGTTATTAGTTAGGTTCTAAGAAAAAATATGCGTATAATTGATGACGCAAACTTTGAACCGTGACTTTGCGGTGGAACATTCTCTCTCCGTATATATATATATATATATTTGTTCTTGGAAGCCCTGCAAATTCACAGAAACCACAAATAGCTTCTTTTTTTTTTTTGCTTTTTTGTAGCAATACATAATTTTTCAAATATTTTGGTGCCAAATTATTAAGAAAAATTAACATAAATGCAGCTACATTTCTATATATAATTCAATTGTAATCATTTTTTAGTACTGTTGAGAGAACACAAAGCAACCGAATATTGGCTTTTGCCCTGTGACACATCTCTGGCAGATATAGTTCAGCATTCCCGCATCATTTTCCCACATGGAGCTGGAGTGTTTTGTTTTGTTCTTCATAAAGCCCTGTATTTTTTATTACTGTAAATAAAATTAATTTATTGCTGTATTTACCTGCTTATACCAAAGAAAATTACATTCAGTTCAGTTCAGTGTACACTGTACAGTATGGATATGGCTTACATTTTTTAAGGGTATTACGCTGAGTTTAAAATTAAACTGTTTTGGGAGCATTTTTAGGGGCATATTTAGGGTTCACACATCACAAACAGGTGCTCTTGGAACATAAACACCATTAATTTCAGGGGACGACTGTACATATGTATATATATATATAAATATATATTTTTTAATATATATATAGCAATATATGTGTGTGTGTGTGTGTGTGTGTGTGTGTGCTTCTCTAACTAAGCTCAGCATCTACAGTATGAAAGTGCAAAGGTCACTCCATCGATTTGTCCTTATCACTAAGCATCTAATGCCTTCACTTGGGACAGCATTGATTAATAAGAAAGCAGACGTTATCCATCTTGTACACATGTTAACATGTATGTGGGACTGTTTACAAATACCCACGCAGACTCTCAAGAAGCCCAAAGAGTGTGATTAAGTCTTGTGATGCATAGAGACTGTCATAACACCAGTATGAACTACAGTAGATTAGAAAACATGAGGGGTCTCCAGGGTCATACAGTATCATGGAGCTGAAACAGCTTAATCCTAAGCCTCTTACAGCAAAGCGTGTGATTCATATCAAGAAAATACAAGAATAAACAATGACATGGTCAAAACATGATATAAGAGGCTTGGAGCCCAGACAGTAAGTCTTCTGTCTTATAAGCCAGAGAGCTTTGATTACGCCTGAAATCGAATGTAGATTGAACACATTTTGCCCCACATTTGACATCTGATGAAATTCTGCCTGAACACGACTGGTGTCTGATAAAAGTCCGAATTTCTCCACAGTCCCCAAAAAGTTATTCAAACTTGACCCAAAGCCTGACAGTGTTTTGTCTTTCTACTCTGTCTGAACGTTTTGAATCTTTTCACAGTTCTCTGTAGCGCCTCAAAAACTGAACCCGACTGTAGCCTAATAAAGATTTTTTTAGATGGACAACTGGGTTTTAAGTGGATATGAAATTTTAATCTATACTTGTATCTAGATCATGAACATTGATAAGTCAACACACGTTTTAAAGAAATCTGTACGAACTGGACAGAATTGTGTTATGCTGCGATCAACAAAGTTATTTTTGAATTGACTATAGCTTAACAAAAAATCCACCTGGGCCCTAAATTCCACCTGAATCTGACAAAATTCTGTCTGAACTTGACTAAGGCTTTTCAAACTTCTGCCTGAAACCGTCTCTCTCTGAGCTCAGTGTAGTCTGATAAAGCTCTCTCTGAACCCGGAATGAACTTGATGACAATAAACCAGAGTCTGAATAAAACTCAATGTTCCTATGATTGAATCTTTATGGGGACAAGGGACAAGGTTGGCTTCCATTAGCTTCCATAGTGAAAATAGCAGGCCAAGTAAAAAGTGTGCTTATCAGATGTTAAAAGTGACTTTAAATTATGAGTGTCCTGAAGTCTTTTGCTCTGATTGAGCTTTAATGCGTTGTCTTCACACCGGGCCCAACTGACGTCACTGACACCAACACTGGCACCAGAACATCAGATTAAAAACACTTTAAAGTAATAAAAGGAGTGAGAAAAAATAAAGTGAAGTGAAGGTCACAGTCTGGTGAAGGTGGAGAAAGTGAAAATGAACATTACCCAGGTAATATTTGGTAGATGATGTAGGAATCTGACCTGATCTCACTGAGTTCAGACAAATATTTCACGCTGTAATAGCTCAGTGTTCTTATAGCACTGTGTGATTCGTAATTACAAACTATGGTATTATAGGTTATGGTGAATTGCGAGCTATGATCTGGTCTGGGTGGCCAGATAGATTTCAAACTGCTCAGACATGGATATCTCACCGGTCCTCATTTGGACCAGACGAACCGAAAAAGGAGAAGCTAAGCAGCCGGTTTTGCGTCTCATTTCCAGAAAAGGGGTGAAAATAAAGAAGCAAATATGTGCATAAATGCAACAGAGATGAAATGTGCCGGTATTGATTCATGAGCTGAGTGCAGGGGTATGGAGATCGCATGGATAATTATGACCCTTTGTGAGCATAATTAATCTAGCCCATGTCATTATGGGAACTCGAGTCCACGCACATCGTTAGAAGCCTTTTAGTTAGCCTACCCTCCCACCACCCCCATCCGGTCATTGTCCTCTGGATGCCCTGGTGACTCTGACCTAGCCCTGCTTGCACTGACCAGATGAAAGGCCTAAAGCAGGTGAAGCCCCAGAAAGTACACCGGGGTTTGGAGAGCTTCATAAGAATAAAAGTGTTTCAGTTTGACAGTGATTGAATATTTCCTCCAAAGCCATTTCACGACTTGATGAACTGCACTGCTAATTTTGCAGGATGAAAAAAATGAAAGAAGTAAACGGTTTTCTCAGACTTTTACTCTGTATCTTTAGATTCTTACTCTGATTCTTTATTACCAAGCATGTGCATACTTTTTGGAAAACCATCATGACCGTTGAAAATAGTTAACCCATATATTCATTCATTCATTCATTCACTGTAACCACTTAATCCTCACTAGGGTCACAGTACCTGGAGCCACTTCTGGGGTCTACAGGCATGAGACAGGGACAGGGCACCAGCCCACTGTAGGGCGCATGCACACACTCACACCTACGGTCAATTTAGAATCCCCAGTTCTCCTGATGCTCCTGATGATGTCTTTGGACCGGAGGAAACCCGCGCCACCACACACAAGGCCAAATTCAAACCCCCAACACTTGAAGGTGTGTGACAACAGGGCTACCCACTGCAACACCGCGGTGCCATAAAATAATATAGCCGGATAAAAAAGTTTGGTATGAGCCAGTGGCTAACAAGAAACTCATAGACAGCTACCATACAACTTGGTAACACGATCTAGTCCATACATCCTGATTAGTGATTGTATAAAGTTTAGAGCATTTCGCTAATGAACAATTTCCTCCGGGAAAAATAAAGTTTTCTGATTCTGATTCTGATTAATGCTAATGTAATTAATACTTAGTGAAATATGGTTAGCACTAGTTAGCTAGCAGATAATAAGGAGCACACTAGTATTTACAATGGTAGAACCCTCTAGTGTATGCTACTAGTTTGGTTAAAGCCTGTTAGCCAGGAGGTAAGGAACTCAGTGGTGTTTCCTTTAGAAAGAGTTTGGAAAGAGTTTGCTGACAATGATAATGTGGCTAATACTGAGTGAAACCTGGTTAAGGCTAGTTAGCCAGTTTAGCTAGTAGCTGACAAGAATCTCACAAATAGCTAGTTTCACTTTCACAATTCAATCTATTCCATGCTTGGTTCTACTAATTGTAAGCATCAGTGGTAATGGGTAGACCACAGAATTTTTCACAAAGACAACTGGCATTCGATTCTCACCCTGAAAAGATGATTTATTCTGAGGCCGCTGGTGGCAAGGTGCTTAGGTAGTTGCCCCTGCGATCAGAAGGCAGTCGGTTTGAATCCCAGGACAGCTAGTGGCTGATGTATCCTTGAGCAAGGTACCATCCCCACACACTGCTCCCCAGCCTCTGTGTTCCTGGTTGCCAACTGCTTGGTGAATGGGCTGAATACAGAGAAAGAATGTTACACGATTCACAATGTGCGCCAAGGGGCCACTTTACTTTTACAGTCTGCATTTTTTGTCAAATTTTGTAGCATTGCCTCATGAAAGTTGGTACAGTTGCTTGTAGCCATGGAGGAGTACGAAGATTTTTGGAGAGTCCTTTAAACTGGAACTAGTACTTTTAGCTTTAATGACTTAAACACACATCAGCCGTGATACCTGTGCAGCAGCCTCTCTCCTGAAACCCAACCCTGACTGCAGGCCAGACAAAGACTGAAGAGTGTATTTTTAGCTCGTCGTCTTTGGAATGCGACCGCAGCTCTATGCTTGTCAATCAGGCTGTAAATGGAGCCGATTGGCCTGGTGGCTGTGGTTTGGAGGAGAGTGCCTTTATGTCTGTCTATGTGCGAGTATTGGATTTTGGGTCAGGTTCAAATTAATTAAAGGGCCATAATTGAAAGTGCTCGCTAATGACTGCAATCTTAGCCGCCCAATATTTAATATTTCATCATTAAACAGTAAAATGACCCAATATGATCCTAATACAGTCCCAATTATGCAGCATTGATCAAAGTGACCTTTTCATGCCAGAGAAGAGGAAAATCAATCCAACACCTCCTCCCTTTTTTGCTTGATGCGTTGTTTGCTTGCTCTGTTTCATCTATCTCTCCTTTTCCATCTGCCTGTCTGTCTTTCTCTCTCTCCCTCTCTCTTCCTCTCTCTCTCCATCTCTCTCTCTGTCATTCTATCTCTTTCTATCTGTCTCCCTCCTTCTCTGTTTCTATGTCACTCTCCCTCTCTTTGTCTGCCTCCCTATCTGTCTCTCTCTCTTTCTCTCAGTCTCCCAATCTCTCGCTCTCTTTCTCTCCTCTCTCTCCTTGTCTGTCTCCCCTCTCTCTCACTCTCTCCCCTTCTCTCTCTCTCTCTCAGTACACAGGGATCTGTCACCAGGCCGAGAGCTGTATAATCTGTGACAATCAAAACATTACCCTCTTACGTGGAATCACAGTTGACCCCGGAGGCAGGCAATCTCAGTGCCAGCGCAGCGCCTTTGTTCGCCAGCCCACATTTTCTGTCTCCTCTGCCGTTGTTTTGTTGTTGTTTTGTTGTTGTTGTTGTTGTTGTTGTTGTATGTGTGTATGTGTGTGTGCTCCCTCCCACCCCTCCTGCCCGCCCTCATCCTGCACTCGCTCGTCTGCTGCCAGATGTACCGCCACGTTATTACCCAGAAGGCCTGACAGGAGTCGAGAGACACCCCCGACATCTCCAGCCGTCAGCGCAGCAGCCCGGCCGCCGTCATAATGCCCCCTTCACCCGAAACAAAACAGCAGCGACTTTTAACACGCCTTCGGAAGCCTCTCAGTTCAGATTTTACCTACCGGATTGACAGAACACCTTTTCCGTTTGACTGCAGGGCTGCAGAATGCGCTCAATGTCCCATCAAGGTTGAGAAATAATGGAAAAGCACTCATTCACGTCTGGAGACTCAAAAGCTCAGAGCCTAAAACCTTCCGAAAGGTTACTCTAAACACATTCATGAGGAACAGGGCGCTTTCCAAGATATCAGAAACACTTTCCTGTATGTTTCATCTTACAAAATACTGAGGTCGTATCTGGAGTTGCAAATCTGTAGGACAAAAGAAACAAAAGCTTTAATGTCCTTTAATATAACAAGAATTTCTGAAGCATTTTATTAAATGTGTAAAAGAGAACTGGATATATGTATACAGTATATATCGCTGCAGTCTCTGGTTCTCGCACAGTCAAAAGACATGCGTGCCAGGTGAATTGGAGATTCTAAATTGACCATAGGTGTGAGTGTGAATGGTATGTGTGTGTGTGTGTGTGCCCTGTGGTGAGCTGGCGTCCTGCCCATGAGTCCCTGACTCAGTATTGGCTCTGAGTATGACTATACATATATATTGTTACTATCGATATTGTTACACATTAATATGCATATTTTTAGTTTAATTAATTATCATTGTATTCATATCCGCTTGGAGTGTCTAAAATAATGAAAACGCTAAACCTGTTTCATTAACAGGTCAGAGTATTATCAGTACACTACGAAGCATTAAGTACATTTTAGACAGGTCCAAAATGACGAACGAATCATCAGGGGATTCTGAAATGACCAAGGTCCTGGCATAACTTTGAAAATTAAGTTATAATACATTTTATAAATTAATAAATCTAATATAATACATTTAATTTCAAAACTGATAAACCAATCTCAATGCGCATAACTTGATGACAAGGCAGTAAGACTAAAAAATAGTGACCGTTAATGACCTACTAGACCTGGTAAATGAAAGCCCACCAAACAGAGATTAATTCGGCTGTTTATGAATCATATCTGTTAATCCATGAAGAAGAGCTTAATCTGTGTTAGGGGGGGAAGCAGATGAGGATAAGAAGTCCCACAAATCCCACAAAACAGCCCCCCTCCACCACCCCGGACAATTATTATAACATGACAGTTACTGTCAGACAATGTAACTGATGTAACTTTCATGATAGCTGTGCAATCTCTCTAAGCACAAGGCTGGAGACAGTATCAGATGGTGGTAAATGTTGTAAATAAGTAAATAAATCAGCATATGTATGTATAATGTATAATGCACAATGACTAGGCCCCCCTTTGGCCACAATTTTGATGCAAAAATATAAAATGTACAAAATCAGACAACTGCCCAGGTCTCGGGGTGGGTCTGCACAAAAGACAGTGATCCAGTTTGGTCCAGTTTGTTCAGCGGTATGTGGGTCATTCTATCATTTAGGTTCAAATTGGGTCCCAAAACTTTAAAGCCAATGAAAGTTCAGTCTATTCTTCATTATTCTGAAAACACTATAATAACTCTTTTTTTAATTTTAGTGTGATTTCTTACACAAGGCAAATTGTTCTTAAGTTTTATTATTATTCTATTTATTGTTGAAAAAGGGCCCCGCTTCTCATACAAGTATATTTGGAATTGTTGTTATTATTATCTAGTGTATTGTGCATATACCAGCTGCCTGGCATGGTGCCAGCTCATAGCAAGGTGGTTCTATTCACAGCTGGGCAACCAAAGGTCTTCTGTGTATTTCGGTATGTGTGTGAGCCATGTTTGGACTGGTGATCTGCCCAGGGAGTTTCTGGATGGATGGATGGATGGATGGATGGATAGATAGATAGATGTGAGGTCACTAGCATGATGTCCTGCTTTTCATGCAAAATGGCACTCAATAAAAAATTCAAAAAGAAGAAGCATTATAGTGTCTCTTGGTAAATTTGCACTTTGGAGCATAACAAAGCTTATCATGTTGTGCCTGAAAAGTGGCACATTGTGCAGGTAGCTTCACACTGAAGTAAAGGCTTCTTTGAGGCTTTTCATTGTAGAAATGCATTCTGTTTGTCTACATGTGTCTCAGTTTGTTTGTTTTTTAAAAAAAAAGGACATTACAGGTCATTAAAATTAGTCAAATTAGTCAAATTACTTGATATCTCATATAGTTTAGCCTCCATTACTTGTTAGCTATATTAGCCTCATATCATCATTGCAAATAAGTTTCAGATGCCAGAAAAGACCTGAGTGATCAAGTACATCTAGGATGAGGGGGAAACTGCAAAACCCAGGCCAAACGATCTCTTTAAGTTGAAGTGTTCTGTCCATCCTGTTCTGTTATGACCTGCGATAGAGGTGGGGGGTGTTGTGAGGGGTGGGTGTTGACAGGCTGAGTGGTGTGCAGCTGGCGGCTCGTTCCTCTCATGACAGCTGGGCTGAAACAAGCTATGGCAGTCTAATATGATTCCAAATAAGGCAATCCTGTACACCTGTGAGTGTGGGACTGTCCAGCAGCATCCACAAATGCTGAGTGACGCCCAGGCGGTGCAAGGTGTTAGGGGTCCTCACACTCTCAAGCACACCAAGCAAATCACACATATGCAGACACTTAAACACTTATTGGCACATACACCCACATACGCCTGCTTTTTGATGCCTTATGCGAATACGTCATTTACCATTTATTGAGGTGCTGCTGTGACGGAACATGAAGAATACTGATGCATGAATTTGTGCCTTTGTGTGTATGTGCTTGTGTGTATGCGACAATATTTTCGAGAGTGGTTTTCACATTTATGCATTACCGGTTCTTTTCTAATATTTAAAGCCTTCAACAATGTATGTAGTGTCTTGTACCTCATACCCAGCATAATCAGCTAATTACTTTAGATTTTACTTCCAGTAGATAATTTTTATAACTAACTATTTGGACACAACTGACCCAAAAAAACCTCCAAAATTTGGCTCACACACAGATTAGTCCTATAATAAGGTATGGTGACACAATTTTAACATTAATTTCAGAATTAATTTCTTTACAGTTCCTCTCTGACAGTCATTCTTCCTCTCCACCTTCAGAACAGTCAACAGTAAAGCACACGCTGCATATGCGCCCACCCCTTTCTCTCTCACACACACACCCAATGTGACTGGCCTTCTCATGCCACATGTTATTTCTGCTTACTTTTTGGATCTGAAATAAAAATATATTTAGTAATAATTCCGCACCGGTCCAAAATCATCTGGCCAGCCCAAATTCATAAAAAATTTTTTACATTTGGTCCTTTTCTAAACAAAGTGTGGGAGGGGGCATTATCCTGCTGAAAGAAGCCACTTCCACTCAGGAATATCGTTGCCATGAGGGGAATGAAGGTTCCCAGCAGATCATTGTCCAGGGCATCATACTGCCCCTGCTACCTCACCTTAGTGATTCACCAGACAAGGACACCTTCTTCCATTGCTGCATGGTCCAGTTCTGATGCTCATGAGCCAATTCCAGATGTGGTTGATAGTGGTCAGCGTGGGCACTCTGACCGGTCTGCAGCCTCAGACAAAGCAAACTGTGATGATCTGTATGTTCCAAGCCAGCATGAACTTTCTTCATTCATTTGTGCTACAATAGCTCTACTGAGGGATCGGACCAGACAAGCAAGCCTTCACTCATGCATCAATGGATCTGGGCTGCGGTTACCCTCTCACTGGTTCCCTGTTGTCATTCCTTGGTCCACTTTTGATAAGCACTGACCACTGCACACCAGGAACCCACAAGATCTGCTGTTTTGGAAATTTTGTGACCCAGCCATCACAATTTGGTCAAAGTGCCCCACAATTTCATAGGTGCCCCTGTAACTAGAAAAGGAATGTTATTCAACTGTCAGTGGTTTTACTTTTGTGGCTTCAGAAATGCTCCCCTTACGTTAACCGTACTTTTTGAGCTTTACTGTAAAAATGTGAACTTTTATGAAAAAATCAATTTCCAGGGCCGAAAGAAAACTTTCCTGAAGAACACTCAAAAAGTGTTTACCAAAAAATGGTAGTCGTGATGTGTGTGCATGATATCCACACTGTAATTACAGCCAGTTTCCATTTCCCCCTCACTTTGTAATCATGTTTCCTTCCATTCTGCTCGTGTTTTAAAGATGTTGAACACACACACACACACACACACACACACAAACTCCTAGGCTGAGCCTCTTCCTCTTCCTCTGGCCATGACTTAGCCATTAGCCCCCAGCCCCACCCCCTAATCAAAGAGACACACATGAAAAGGCTTTATTATTAAGAGATGCCCTTCAGGAGGATGGGGAGCCAGTGATTAGGGAAATGTGCTTAGCCCCGCCCAAAACAGACCAGGCATCTGGGGTGGGTGGAGCCAAAGATGAGTGCAACACATCTGGAAGCTGTTTCACCACAGCCCATTAGGGGATACACTCCACACACACACACACACACACACTCAAGCAGAGAACTCATTCTGCGGTCTTTAGGTCTTTACACGATTTATTCACACGTCCATAAATTAATTTGAACTTCTTGTGCGTTTTCATGAAGTGAAAATTTCACATTGATGATCAAGCTGCATAGCACTTTATCTCAAACAGACAGCCCTGCTGGATAGACACCCCATAACATGGAACATAACATAACATTGACTAATTTTCTTTAATCAGATCCACCTAAAGGCTCCGTTCTGATCCCAGTTGTGTTACAAAATTTTCACGAAACTTTTCACAATATTAACAAAGGATTTCCCTGTGCTAAAAATGCTGGAATGTAAACAACCCAATTTGGTTTGCTCTCAAGGTTTAAGGTTATTTATTGTCATCAGTAGCTGTGAACATGTACCTAGTGTGTTTTTCTACGGACCACGAAGCAACACATAGCATTACATTACATGAAAGTACATAACATTGCAATGATTTGGAAAAAGCTTTTATCCAAAGCGACTAACAATTTGAGTAAACATAAAGTTTCAGGAGGGTGTGAGAACCAGAGGTGATGATTGAGTATTCTGTCCTTATATAAGGGTAATAGAAGAAGATTAAGTGGGCGATTCCCTCTGATCAGATGAGGGAGGTTTGGGAGGATTCTTGTCTTTTGTGGGAACCTTGTGAATAGGGATGGCAGAGACAGTAACATTCGACAGAACGTTACGACAGAAACAATACAAACAATACTACAACAAAAACAACAATGTAACAGAAATGCAATCTAACAGTATAGTGTCAACAGGGTTCATCTGGTGGTGAGGGTGTTGCCCCTAGGTGGCAGGGTTTGAATCCCAGGACTGCTAGTGGCACCACAGAGTCACCATCTCCACACACTGGCTGGCCACTGTTGTACTTGATGGTGAATGGGTTAAATGCAGAGAAAGAACTTACACTGTATGCTGTGGTGTGTTTACATATGACTATAAGAAGCCACTTTACTTTACTTTACGTTAGACCTTGGTGTTGCACTATTCATATGAATATTGCATAGAAGGGAATTTATCAGCATTGAACAAAGTACAATGGATGACAGAAACAATACAATAGAGTATAGTGTGAATGGGATGTGCATCTGAGACAATACAATAATAGACCATATGGTGTATCAGTATAGTGTAAATGGGATGTAAGCTATACAGAGTGACTAATATTGCACCACAAGTATGAAATTGCATAGGAGGCAACCACTCAGCGAGATTACTATTGGACAGACACCTTTGCTGAATTAATGTAATCGAACAAGAAGAGTTTGTCATTTATGCCAGCAAGATCTGTCAACCATTTATCCCCTATTCTGGTTCATATGGATTGGAATGGTGGCTAATTTTGACACCATACATGGTTTATGTAATCTAGACATGTACACTCATTCATTTATTCATAATGGGGCAATGCATATCAAATAATATTAATTATTTTTAAGACATAATATGGAACTAAAAGTTTGACTAATTCCCTACAGCTCTAATCAGATCCACCTGATGGCTTCATTCAGTTGTGCTACATTAGGAGTGTATAAAGAATTAAAACTTTGACCGTAAGAAACCAGTATTAAGAGAGATTTATCCTCTATTCTGATTTATATTTAACCGCTATTCTGGATCATATTTGACCCCTATTATGGTTCATATGGACGGGGTTATCTTGACCCCATGCATAGGTTATCTATGCATACATGGATATAAATCCATCCATCCATCCACTTCTATATTTAATCATGGTGTGATAATGGAAAGAGATGTATACGTAATATGAAATCGTTTCAATACATTTAAAATAAAAATGTAACGAAAAGATTTTATTTTTCTGTTAAATCTCATCAGCATATAAGTACACGTGAGAAAGAGCTAGCCTTTTTTCCAGTCTTGTTATTCATGATTACTGAGATCGTCTGCAGTGGTCTTTCCCCTCAGGCTTCAGAACCTGATTTTTTTCTCTCCTTTTTTCAATCAAACTCCCAGAGAATAAGCAGGAGGTGGTGACAGGAAGTCAATGTGATGTGAACAGATGTACGGTTTAAGACAACGCCCAAAACAATGCAGGCACCTTTCAGCCCTATCCCTCCGCAGCACATCATCCCAAAAATGCCAAACAATACAGAGACTAGCAGAGTCTGACCCAGAGTGATGGAGGAATCCTCTGCCCACTGCAGAGAAAAAACTCACAATTACTGCCTTCCTATCTGCTATCAGACAAACAAACCTCTACTACACACACACACACACACACACACACAATCATATACACATACACACATATACATACACATATGCACTGTCACAGCAAGAAAATCAGCAAACTGACAAAAGATTCTTCGCTCAGAATAAAGACTTTATTTTACTTCCGCAAAAGGAGAGAGTTAATCATCACCCAGGGCACTTCTGGATTCCGAAACACCACAACTAGCGTTTACCACCCCAAGTCAAGAAGCTGTACTTAGTGATCTTGTTTAGAGTTGGTCTTGCGTGTGAACCATAAATGTATCTCAGTTCCTCCATTTATAGAAACACCAGGACAGAATAAAAGATATCCTATGATCCCGGTGTATGAGCAGGCCCTATAATCCAAAGTCCTCAGGCACTTTTACTAGTGTGTGATGAAAGAGGCTATGAGCTCCTTTGCCTTCTCCGCACTGATAACAGCTTCCTCTTGAACTTCAGGTTCGCTTTCCCAGATCCGCCGGCTGAGTCCAGGCAGTGTAATGTGACTGGACGTTCCAGCTTCAGACGCTAAAGAGAATAATTTAAAGGCACATTAAAAGCAATTATAATGGAAATCGTGCAGAAACGAGAGCATCAAGGAAGTGGGCTAAATTGGACGCAAGCGAGTGAGCGCTGTCCAAATGCTAACATATGCGCACGATGTTCGGCCGCCTTGAGATGTTTGCTAATTTCGCCCTGCCATTTTTTTTTTAAATTCCATTTTATTTGTGCCCATCGATTTTGCCGGAGGATAGGAGCGGGCGGCCATCGGGAGGCCCATGAATAAAACGCCAGCGCTGACCTGTGCATAGATAATTTGCCATGAAAGGCAATCAATAAATAACAAACACTCCCTAATCAGGCTTGAACCTGACAGCATGACATTCCATTATCCCTGTCTCGTCTGCTGAAGTCAGAACAACCAAACCTCAAAGGGCATGATTTCCAAACTGCACAGTCTTGACATGCACACACACACACACACACACACACACAAACACACACACACTTTCTTCGGCAACATCTGCCGTAGAAGACGTTAAAACATATGTTCCAGTAGCCGGGCTCTTTTGGGTGTTATGCTTGGCCCCCTACATTGCCACTTTACACGAGGTGCAGCAAATCCTCCCACACACACAAACAAAGTGATGGTTTCTGTCACTTTAAGTGGTTGACAGTTGAGTGGGTGTAGGAGGACCTCAATACACACCCCCCACCCACCCTCCTCCAAAGTGGAATTACCCTCTGCCTGTCTGACACTTCCTGCAATCGATATGTGCAGGCCTCGGCTCCGGAATCAAAATTCATAAATCAAAAGCAGAGGGCATGAAATAAGCTATGTGATAAATCCATTATATGCAGTGACTACAGGCTACATGCCTGCTTAGCTACTGTCTGTCTGTCTACCTCTCACGCTCGCCTCCTCTCTCACTCCAACACTGAGCCATGGGCATGAGTCACATGGTTGATGGAGCATGGCATCCTCATGTAAACGGTGACAAAGCTGGAGTTATTACTTGCCAGCGCTGTCCGTCTGTCTGAATTGTATCGTACACATATCTGTGTATTGAGGATGTTAACAGTACAGCCAAGCTGCTAGAGATCAATCAAGGCCCAGCGTGAACATCTCCAGCCACATTGCTCACCAAGAGCTCGGACACCTTGCTTTGTTGTGTAATTTTCCAAATAATGTTTGATTATTTCACAATTTAAGACGAAAGATGAGTTTTACCTGACCTCATAGAATCACCCATCTAACTGAAATCTCAAGCTACAGTTTTAATGCAGTTTGAAAGAGAGTGGAGAAATAGATCAGCGCTTGTATAAGATAAGACGAGAACTCTTTATTAGTCCCAAAGGAGGGAAATTTGCATAGTTAAAGCAGCACAGTGGACAGAACAAGAGAAGAAAGTAGAAGCAGCAAATTAAAAATAACTGATAGAAAGGAAAAAAAACAACATAACAGTATAATACAAAAAATGTACACAATACAAATATTAAATATATATAAATGTAGACGTCTGTAGGTATGTATGTATGTACGAATGTATAGAAGGAGTCTGCCCTGGTGAACTCCCTATTTCCATGAGATGCATAATCCTTTTTATATAACAAACTAGATAAAACATGAATGCCATGGCAAATAGCTTTGGTTTTATATTTGTTTTGATGCACTTTTGAATTACGTATTTAATTTTGCGTATAACAATTAATGCTGGAATAGAAAATGTTCTTCCCAAACTGTGTCCACAAAGTTGGAAACATGGCAAAAAAATCTTGGTCTGCTGAAGCATTAAGATTGCCCTGGAAGTAATAGGCCTAGCCCAGAAGTGTATCCCAATAGAGAGAGAGAGAGAGAGAGAGAGAGAGAAAGAGAGAGAGAGAGAGAGAGAGCATTTCAAATGTATATGTTGGAAAATCAGGTGTCCCCCAAATGACTGGTGGAAAACTGGACAACTGACTGGGAGACTGAAGCACTCATTGGTCACTCCTTCATGAGCTGATTCTGGATTCCAGTAATACCTGCAACCTTTATAGCTATAGGGTCACACTGTGTCTGGACTGCTGGACAAAACCTCAAACGATGACCGTATCTCCATTCAGACTGAACACCGCCAGGCTAAGCTGCTTCCACAGGCACTAACACCGAACAGACTGTCTTTGTTTTAGCCCGAACCAGGATAAACATGTGTATCAGGATTATGCTTTTGCAAACATTCCAGTAGGGATGAATATGTTTCGTGATCAGCCTTACTGCTTTTGTCCAATGTATGTGTCTCCTTTATGTCCATTTACAATTACAGCATTGAGTCTGGTTTCCTTTGAAGCGCATGTAGCTTAGTTAAACAAAAAAGCAACATGATTTCATTCACATGGTAAATAATTGCCTAGCCAGTTCAGCCACAGGGTTAGGGAGAACTATGATGTTCAGATGATAAAATAATAATAAAACTGAAAAGCTCTCAATACTCGTTAGCTGCATTAGCCATCTAGCTCCAAGTAAGCAAGCTTCAGCCATTAAACATGCCTTGCTGGAGTACTTTTGAGGTAGGTGTACAACTGTGTCATTACATTTTTCTACCAAACTGTCACTTTAAGAGTCATCCCCCCTCTCCATAAAAGTGCTAATATTTAACCTGAATGCGGCGGGGGGTGAAAATGAGGCCTCTATCGACTGTGCACCATTAGCAGGGCGCCTCCTCTATTTAAAGACTGGATGGAAACAGTCATGTATGAGTCATGCAGGGCTCACGTGCCCCATTGTAAGAATTAAACATTGGTAATTAATGTAATGGAACTAATGTAGCCGCACTTCCTGTAAGGGTGGCCGACAATGTGTGTGTGTGTGTGTGTGTGTGTCTATGTGTGTGTGTGTAATCGAAGGAGGGTTAAACACATGAGCAGCATTGCGGGGTGAATCCAGACACACTGCCAGACATGGAAGTACTTTGTGTGTGTGGGTATGTGTTTGTTTTTTTACATAGTAAGGACATACTTAAGGGACATGTTACAATATATATATAGATATTTAAACTATGTAAAGTACTTACATTTATATAATACACATTGTACATACTATTATTATAGAATGAGCGAGATGTCATGTACATACAAAATATATATGGAAATTTATTGCATGTTAAAGTAGTTTTTTTTTTTAATTTTGGAAGTTTGTCGCTTTTTGAGCACACAGCACTCTATGTCTCGGCTGGACGCCTCACCATTACACCAACAGGGAATTTAATAACTCTGCATTCCGATACATAGACTTTTATATAGAGTTGGTCCCCCTTTGCAGTTGCTATAATGGTTCTGCACCCTATGCTGTGTTCTCTGAGGGGAACTTGTTCTTCTATAACAAATTAGATAAAACATGAATGCCCTGAAGGGGCAAACAGCTTTGGTTTAATATTTGATTAGATTACATTAATGTTTAAGTTGAAATTTAAAGAAATATTTGAACTGCAAACAGTGTAACTGTGTTAAAGGCAAAACTGCTGTTAAAAAGCTCCTTATTTATTGAAAGTGTTTGCAAATTAAATGTTGTTGCACTTTTGTCCATATAGCAGTACTTAATTATTTAATATTGCATGTAACAATTAATCACAGAAAACCAAATTTGAATAATTGCTCATTATATACACAAATACATACATTAGATAGGTAGATAGATAGATAGATAGATAGATAGATAGAAGGATGGATGCATCAATGTATCATATTTATATATAAAAGTGTATCACACTTTTATTTCCCTACGTCCCAAATCTGAACAAAAACAAACGTGTGTGTGTGTGTGTGTGTGTTTGTGTGAGGATGAGATCATGGCTGGTGTAATGAAAGCAGAGGAATTTGATCTTACAGTTACGCTGGAGCCGGCACAACGCTAATCACTCCAGCACGCTCAAAAAATAAACAGTCACACAGTGCCTGGTGCAAAACGCAGGACTTCTCCAGGAGAAACGGCGCACAACGTAATGTTCAAACGCTCTCGCTCATCAGACATGCACAGCAATACTGACAACATGAATATTTAAAAAGCGCGCTGGCTCTGATGTCAAACAGGCCCCAGGGATGAGAGCTGAAGTACATGTTGCCCTTATTGGAGATGGGAATTTTCTCACTGCTGTGCTCCATTCATGCAAGAAAAAGTACCTGCAAAGCTTTTGTGTGTATAAATAGTTACATTTTCATACTTTTGGTATTGTTTTCCTTCAGCACTCAGCTTTATGCTCATTAAAGTGTCTTTCAGGAGCAGATTTTAAATAATGATTTGACACTTAATCATTTTTCTTTTGCCAAATGTAATAATTGACATGACAACAATAAGTGACCTTATTCCAAAGAGGTCATTAATATTATTACAAATCAGTGCAGTAACCTGCTGCTATCCAGATGTGCCATTTCTGGGTTAAGATCTTTATCATTATGTGCCATAGTCTTACTATACTTATGTCAGGATCACTTATTTACTACTGATCCATATCACATGCAGGAACTTAACCAGTATGGAGAACAACTCTAAACCATGAATTTACATGTAAATTAACTAGTAAATCAGTTGCAAGTTATTCATCCATATTATTAATACCCCAGCATTTTTATTATAGAAAAGTGTATTTTGAACAATCATTTTATTTGACTTTAATTTTAACTTATATTTATGTTGGTCTCTGTGTGTCTGTGTCTATGTGTGTCTGTGTGTGCAGTTGTAATATAAGCAGTTTCCTCCAGGATCAATAAAGTTTTCTGATTCTGATTTTCAAACATTTACTTGGTAGCGTTATATATATGTATAAACTGCTAGAAGAGAGAGAGAGAAAGGGAAGGAAAGAGAGAGAGAGAACTGTTTCATATCTAACAGTGAAGCACCATTCGCTATTCACAAGCGAAACCAACAGAGATGTAAGGCAGCGGGACGACGTCCTCAATGGAGACGGCGTGAAAGCAGCCAAGCAGAAAAGTTATCGGATGTTCCACTTTGTGGCCCCATGAAATCGACATCAGGCCCCCCTGCCCTGCACCCTCTGCGACCCCCTCTCTGGCAGCAGGAAGACACTTAAAGAAGTGAAGTGGGGGGACAGGAGAAAGATCAGGCAGCGGGCACTGGCTGACTTAACCTCTGTCATCCCCCCGCACCCCCGTGTCAGCCACCAATCAAATAAAGATGAATGAGCTTTATCCCGAGCTGGGGGTCCGGCTCGTTGGGCCCGATTCCATCAGCCCGAGTAACTGTTCATATAGCAGGATTAATAGAGCGTCCGTACTGAAGGGGAAGGGGGGGGTCTCTGCAGCATACAAATGGGTTCCAGGCAGTGGCCGTGGGAGACTTATTATGGCTTGACATCACTTGCAGAAAAGATGGGATACAGAGAGAAAAGCCACCTTTGGCTACGATGCTTCCAACACATGTTAGCTTTGAGAGCCATTTTTCCACCTGCGAAGTCCTCATTTTTAAACGCTTTGGGTTTGGAAACATGCTAGCTAGCTGGCTGTAAGTGTTTCAGTTTAGAAATATCACTTTGTTTTCAGAGATATGCTTAGCTTGTACCAGCTGCAAGTGCTTTATAGTCAAAAACATGACCAGTGCTTTGAAAACATAAGCTTGTTAGCTGGCTTGGATTCAACTTGGATTTGACATTAGCTTGCTGATTTGACTGTCTAGGTAGCTATAGCTTTGTATTAATAAACATAACTAGCTAATTACTATGTATTTGAAAACCAGCAACATATGAAGCTTCATGTGTTATTTACTGGTAAATAAGAGTGGCTGGTTAAACACAGCTAATTTGGGGCAGATTTCTTCTGAAAAAAACATGATTAGCTTTGAGTTCAGAAACATCATAATCTAGCTAGCTAGATGTGATTTCTGTTTAGAAACTCTGTTAGTTACGTAGATAGTGTTATTTGGAAACATGACTACCTAGTCAAGTATCAAACCTGGGATGAATGTTTTTATTAATAAACATGATTAGCATTTTTTCATCTGTAGTAAGTGTGCTACAATCAAAATTAGCCCAATAGCTAGCTGGGTGTTATTTATTTGGAATCTGGTGCTGATTTGTTATTAAGAAACATTAATAGCTGGTGAACTAACCAGTATTCAGAAACATCATAATCTTGTTAGATAGATGTGTTTTCTGTTTGGCTAGTTATCTGACGTTGTGTATTCTAAAATCGTCCACTGTAGAAATGTAGTTCATGCAGCTGTTGATTACAAAATAAGCAAGAGAATGGATTAATTACACTTGTTTTAAGTATGTTGCAATGAAATAACCCACAATATATTGCTGAAACCATCTTTAAAGGCCCATTCACAACCTTTTTAATGATACCTAAACATGTTTTAATTCTCTGTAATTATTTTGCTATGGTTCATTTGTTTTTTTTTGTTTTTTTATTAGTTTTACAAGCTTGCCAGGCTTTATAAATTATTATAAATAAGAATATGGTAATGATAATATAAATAATAATAATACATAAGAGAGCATTGCTATCATTTAACAACATAGAATATAGTATACATTTTATTGTGAAGTTTTTTCATATCCATTTTTGCCTCCTAACATCTCTCTATCTATCCTTCTGTCCTTCTCTCTCTCTCTCTCTCTCTCTCTCTCTCTCTCTCTCATTTTCTTTATCTCTCCGCATTCCTATCAGAACTGAATTGGCACTGGAGAGATTTCAAAGCCTGCTGCAGTCCATCCCAGGACACTAAAGGCCTTTTCTGCTTGCAGCGCCTCACGGGACAGAGGGATATGTATGGATTTGTATGGCAGAAAAGCTTTATCAGGCCACCCCACTAATCACCATATTGTAAATATGAATCCCAGAAACCCTCTGACAAGCCTAAGCTGCTATTGTTGAACTGAACACCAGCGACATGATGGGTGTAATCCTGTTAATATCAACACTGCACCTTTAGAGCAGCCATAGAAAAGGCTGTATTGTAATTTTGAGATTAGACTGGGCATTTATGCACATGTTGACCTAGCAGCAGGGCAGGATGCATGCAATGACAACCTTTATTCCGTCCCATCAGGAAACCCATCTATGGGCTACCCACAGATGCATTCTTTCATAGTGACTGTTCTGAGGTTAGACATGGAATAGCAAGGAATCCTATTCAACTCAATTAAAACCATAATGAGAAACTCAATTCTTGTCAGAATGCTTCTCTTTTTAAAATGATTTATACAGCATAGTCCAATCCAGTCACACACCTTCCAAACTCTATAGCTCCTCCCCTTTCACACACACACCCATCGGGCAATATAACTCCTCCCGCACTACACACACACCCACCCATCAGACTCTAAAACTCCTCCCTCATCACACACCCATCCATTCGACCCTATAACTCCTGCCCCTGTCACACACCCATCCATTAGACCCTATAACTCCTCCCCCTGTCACACACCCATCCATTAGACCCTATAACTCCTCCCCCTGTCACACACCCACACAAAAATCTGTGCAACAACCTGCTGCTACTTAGTTGTGTATTTTCTTATTGGGCTTAAATCATTATGTGCATTATTATCTTATATTATTATATTGTATGTGCAATAGTCTACCATGTGAAAAATCACTACTGATGTCAATATTACTGATCTACTACAGATCGCTATTCCATAAAATAACATATTCCTAACCACCATTTGTGTTGCTGGTAATTCAATTAACTGGAAGTTACTTATCTATAGTATTTATAGCCCAGCATTTGTGTGCATTGCGTAGTGTATTTCATCTCGAGTATTTTACTGGATTTATTTAGAATTCATATTTTTTATGGGGTTCTTGTTTCTGTGTGTCTCTGTGCAGTCGTAACATGAGCAGTTTCCTCTGAGATCAGTTACGTTTTCTGATTCTGATTCTCTCAAACACTGACCACTGTGACCGCAACTGGCCAATACGTTCACCAACATCTTCCTCGGGATGAGTGTGGACAGATTATTGCGTGCTGAACTTCTTCAGTAAAGGCTTTGTCTTCCTACACTAATTGGGAAACGACAGGAGAGAGAGAGAGAGAGAGAGAGAGAGAGAGAGCATTGTCCACTAATAAGGCACCCCCGAATCCAAGCCACTGTTGTAAAAGAAGGAGACAGGAGAATAGTATGGCTTCTGCATATCCACTCCTCAGACCCTCGAGGGGCTTTAACATATTAAAGCACTTCATCTTGGCCTCCTTCATGTCAATAAGAGCGTTCGCATGCTTCGGCCTCGATGTCTCAGCAATCCGTTCAAATGTGTTCACTCATCAGCTCCTGGGAGAAGAAGGAGAAGAAACTATTCAACACATGAGGATCCATAAAGGAGAGCAATCACTTCACAAACCATCCATAACAGTGCCAGTATAATTACATACACTGCAAATTTTTAGACAATTTCCATATAATTTTCATATACTAGGGGTGAAGCAATGTACTCCACCTTCTCTTAGAAGAAAAGAGAATGAAAAAGATAATAATAATAACAACAAAAATAATATTATGCAATAATATTGTGTGTCCAAAAATATATGAATGGACTAGCATATAGTATATAATAGGGCTGTAACGGTACATGTATTCGTACTGAACTGTTACGGTACATGGGTCATGGTTAGGTACATGATGTCTTTCGGAGAATACACAGTACCACGGAGAAGACGTGATTAAAGTAATACGGAATCACAGAGGGACCAAAAAGCGCAAGTAAATCACAAACCTGGGTCGTAGTGTGGTGCAATAGTGTCACCTACTGGCATAACACTTCTGCTGCTTTACACATACATAAGCAAGTGTGTGTTTACTGGTTAATACACTGCTGTTTATTTTAAATAAAAGAATACAAACCAAACCTCATTCTTTAGAACTTTTTGTTGCTTAACTTTGCTGTATCGTGAACCGTACCAGACCGTGACCCCAAAACCGAGGTACGTACCGAA
>JBBPDB010000116.1:1470-17408 GCA_037974465.1 Brachypetersius altus
ACACAAAGAGATGGAGAGAGAGACAGAGAGAGTGGGGGGTGAGTTAGAGAGAGAGAGTTAGAGATAAAGAGAGAGAGAGAGGGAGTGGGGGGGGAGAGGGGCAGGGTGACAGAAAGAGTAAGAGGAACGCTCAGCATAGAAAATGCATGGGGTGCTGTTGCCATGGAAACAGAGGAGAGAAGAGAAGTGCAGAGGAGAGGAGAGAGGAGGAGAGGAGGGAAGGGATAGGCGGCGGAGTGAGGAATCTTAAAATAAAAATTAAAGTGATGGTCCATCTGTATTACATACATTATACTACATATATATTACACTTATAGTGCACATATAAATGATGCACTCGTGCTAAAATGTGTCAGAAAGCACAGTAGTGTGTGTGTGAGTGTGTGTGTGTGTGTGTGTGTGTGTGTGTGTGTGTGTGTGTGTGTGTTGCATGTTGCGTAAAGTGTGATCACTGTAGACAGATCAGAAAACAGCAGCTCTGATACAGAATCCAGCTCTAGAAACAGCACAGTTCTGCTTGTGTTAAATTCAGGGGTTAATCTTTTATGCAGGCATCTCACTCCTCAGCAGAAGTGAAGCAGGATGCACAAGCCAAACACACACCGCATGCAAGTCAAACACCCCTGCTTGTGGTCTTTTAATTATATAATTACATCATGCCTTCTATTCAGCCCCCTGTGCTTTAACTGGTGGGGCATTTGCAGTAAAAGCCTGACACCTAGTGGCCAGCAGAGGCACAATGGCAGTTTTATTCCTGTGTTTTTTCTGAGTGCAACCTGTTATCAGAGCAGCCCTGCAGTCATAATACATCTTTTTATTCACAGAAGCATTTTATTCAACTCATAAGAGGGGTCCTGATAAATTGTGACTGGGGTCTATATGATAGAGCTCCTATTCGATTAGTGCTTCCAATAAAATGGCCAGTGAATGTGGCGTCGTCATCATTTTGAGCACCCCCCCCGGTATAAAAGATCTGGACATTATAGGGGAAATAAAATAAAACAGAACAAATATACTGTATAAGAGACCTCCAGTCAAAATATTATCCTTCGCAGGACCTGATTTCACCACCGATACACTGAAAACAGGCTCTAGAAGCTTTTAGTGAGTTAAAGACATTCAAGGCTCGGTTAAATGATCCTTTATGAAGCTTTGCTTTAGCAATGAATGGAGCTAAAGCTCTGTAAAGAACTAAAACAGGTAAAAGTGCTTCAGCCTCTGTGTTCCAGTTTGGTGGAACAGACCTGATAAACCGAGATCCGTATCTGCACTTAAAGGCAAACGCAGCTTTTCCACTGAGACCTTTTCATTCAGAGCTGTTTTGCTTGGTTTAGTTATTTAATTCATTTTTAAAATGTGTTTTTATTCTATAATTTTGCTTCTTAGTTGTTTTCCTTTCCTACTGTTTGTTCAGTTTTATTCTCTTTTCCAGCACTTTCCACTGCATCTCATGTGTAAAAAAATCATACTATTATTATTATTAGTAGCATTATAACAATAATCACATCATCATCATCATCATCATCATCATCAACATTATAATCAGTAATATAATAAGCCTTCAATTGAACTCAGGCATGTTTTAACTGAATATTCTGTCCATTTTTTTAATCTTTTATTCCATCTTACTGTTTTTTCCTGTCGTGTTATATTTCTATATTTCTATTGTCTACTTTCCACAGCATTCCACAAGTCATTTTATCATCATCATCATCATCATCATCTTTGTCATTATCAGTATTATTGTCATTATCATCATTATTGTTAGTATCTCTTTGATTGCTGTTATTATTAGTAGTGGTACTAAATTACGCCTTCAACTCATTATAACCCTGTGGTAGAGCACACAGCTCTGAAGGTGATGTGATGTACTTTTGGGTTCCCGTCAGAGTTTTAGGGCTGATTTCTCTGTGCTGTGTCTCTGTGATGTGGGTCCTCGTGCAACAGGTGGCGTCCGCGTCCGTCCTCGTCCGTAATTACGCCAGGCTCATGACTCAGGGCCTGGGGAAATACTGCACGCGGTTCTGAGGCTTCGGCTCCAGCAGGGGGCGCAAATCCAGCCTCCCCTCACCTCACACACACACTCCGGCCGGGGAGCCGTCAGAGGAGCCCTGGGACGCGTCTCCATTGGCCACCAAACAAAGAAAATGGACTTTATTCGGTTCTAACATCCCTTAATTGGCTTCATTAAAAGACCTCCCAGGCTTCAGTATCTCATAACTACCTTTCAGTTACACCCCCCTTACCACCACCACCACCACCTCACCCTGCCCAGCATGGGACAGAACAAGATTAACCCTCTAAGGAGCCTCTCAGACTAAAACTAACCCGTCCCGCACGTTAAGCCTGGATTCTGATCAGTAACTCGGTTGTTGTCTTTTTGACGTGATTTAAAACAACTTACTCATCAAAGGGGTGTAATCCAAGCGCAAGGGTTAAATTCAGAAGCTAAACCTAGAACTGTGGTCCAGCATCCTCTGAGGAAACTTGGAAAAGGGGAACATCCTTCTTTAGAGTTGCTGGTTTTACTGGGAGTGTGACTGAACTGAAAGAATTAGGCTAAAGCTAATTCATGCTAATGTTGCCAGCCATTAGGGAATTTTCATGAGAGTTTTTATCTATTATGTGTCTATTTACTTTCAGTAATCGCTTGCAACTTTAGCATTGCGGAACCACTTCATATTTGACAGGCTGACTTGGTTTCTGCATGGCTAACTTAGCTAGCTAGCTAACTGCGACAGTTTCAACAGACTAGCAAGTTACAGTAGCTATGTGCACTTTCTAGCTAGCTGGTTGGTGTGGTATGTAGAATTTGTGGGATGAACTGTGAGTCCTTTTCTCCAGCCTATCTAGCCACTGTGGACACTCAAAAAACCCAAATGCCGCATTAAAATGACCTTAACTTTGACCTTAATTTCTCATACAGGAAAGAGTGCACAGATTAAGGCTGATTAAGGAATAAAACTACTGAATTTTCAGATTTGCCCCTTAAACAATACCGAACCTCCTGAATTAACGCCTTGAATCTAAGATAAAGGGGTTTCACATTTGTGCCTTTTACTTAAAATGTGCTTAACCCTACTTTAATGTACCCCTGAAAACACACCCCTTCATTTGAATTAAATGGCCGTTAATTCGGGAATCCAACCGTGGTTTTACGAATTAATGGCCATATCATTTTCCGGGGTAGATTAAAGTACGGTTAAGCACATTTTAAGTACATTATGTTTCATAGTGAGATATGGAAGCTAACTTTCTAGCTGAACCATCTGGATGGTACACATACTGCGTACGCTTAGCGGCTAATTTAGGAGAACTTGTGATTTAGTGATCAGCTAGCTAACCGTAGTCACTTTCTGTAGCCTAGAAAGCTACAGTGGCTAAAACTACTTTCTATTTAGTATGGCATGATATATGCACAGGCAGATGTGTGGCTTTGTGGTTTGCTAGCTAAGTCTAGTCAGTTTATAGCCTGACTAGCTACAGTAGCTAAGATACTGTTCCAGAAAGCATGGGACGGTATATGGACACGCTAATTTGTGACTAGACTGATGTCCTAACTACGTCTATGTCTGTGCTAATCTGTACCCTCTACTGCACAGCTTGACTAGCCATGCAAGCTAACTTCAGGGAGAGTTCACCACTTTCCAGATTTCCAGCTTAATGAGCTAAAAAAGTTCCCGTTTGAGACGAATAACCGCTGTGCGTTCCTGCACTAACACGTGTCCCTCCCTGGCGTTGGCTGTAGGTGCACTACCTGATGGTCCTGGCGGCCAACTGGGCCTACGTGAAGGACGCCTGCAGGATGCAGAAGTACGAGGACATCAAGACCAAGGAGGAGCAGGAGCTTCACGACATCCACTCCACCCGCTCCAAAGAGCACCTGAACGCCTACACATAAACCACACACACTCACACACACTTACACACACACACTTATACACACACACAAATCCAAGCATGCCCGTCCCTTCCCTGAAGAACACACACACACGAACATATACACACACACACACACACACACGTATATGTAAACATGCTTAAGTCTTTTAAATTGAGTCTGAGTTGCAGGATTAGGGAATCAGGGTGGGTTTTGGGGGGGACCTTGGGGGGGTAAATCGATAAAGTCCATGTTTTCTTTTCTTACGGGTGTGACGCAGAATGTTGGTCAGGGGGAACGATGATTGGCCCCATGGCGACGTCTCTGACCGCCCATAACCCGCCAGGATTGAGACTTTATTTCCGCCACGTTTTACCGTCTTTATTGCGTTCTTTCTCTTCCGCCCCCCCCACCTTCTGTTTCTGTGGTTTGTCCAAACTCTTTTCAGACACAGACAGCACACCCCCCCCCCCCCCAACAGCACATGAAAAGAGTGACTTTTGGTGTTTTTTCTCATTTTTTTAACCACATAATTGTTGTCTGGTGCCACCGTCGACATGGACACCTTTTTACACATTTTCTTAATGTACCATTTTCAAAGGGCAGTTCCACGGATCGCTCAAAATTGCTGCGTAATTTAGTTGTGAGAACTTTGTGGAGATAATTGCTCTTTACAGTGGTGGTGAAGAGAGCCAGGGATCACCGTGTTGCAATATTGCCATTTTTTTGGTGACCAAAATGACCAGTGCACCTGCATAAGAGAATCTTCAACAATGGGGTAATGATGATACCCAACAAATAACGCGGAAATAACATGGAAAAGTAGCTTGATTTCGCCTTGCAACACCCTGAAAACACATTTTCAGCATGAATAGACTTTTAAAAGATTTACTTTTCTGTGAAGGAGCTTTTAGAGGAGTTGAAAGTCTGGTTCCATTCAGCACCACTAGAAAAGACTCGTTTCTCTACAACAAAACATCGCACACCAAACCACTGGGACAACTTTAGGATTGAATTTACATTTTTAAATCAAATTTTTAATTGTAAAGTATACAATTATGTTTTTAATGTAAAGTTTACAGTGAACAGTTTTAAAATTAGAATATGAAAATGAATTTTCAATTTTGAAGATTTAAATGAAATTTAAAATGTTGAAGTTTAAGATGAAATTTTAAATTTTTAAGTTTAAGATGAAATTTTTAAATTTGAAGTTTAAGATGAAATTTAAAAATTTGAAGTTTAAGATGAAATGTTACAATTTGAAAATCAATCTCTAATTATGCATGCATTTTGGAAAATCAGTGGAATTCTGCTTTGAGTTACTGGAACAGGGCTCCACTCATTGAACAGACAAAACCGTCCTTCTTTTTCTTTTTCTTTTTAACCTTTCCGAAACCAAAATGTGACCAAACTTTGTATGATTTTACAGGTGAACTTGCAACAGCATTATATGTATAAAAAAACAGTGTACAGATTCTTTTCCAGCAAATTCTCTATTGGTTGGGAGTGCCAGGGATTTCAACACAGTACCTTAAAGTGACTTCTTACTACTGTTCTACTGTAGCTTGGCCTAAATCTCCGAAACGCCTGCTAGTTGCTTTAATTAAACCGTGAAGCTGCAGCACTGGTGCTTTGTCTCAAACCGCTTGTGAAGCGCATAGTTGCTCTAGAAGTGAGAGGAGGTCCTCAGGAGGAGGGAGGAGGTGCGACTGGATGAAGGGAGGAAAGGAAAAAATAAGGTTTTTCTAAGAGCGTCACCCTTTCTGACTGACTGCCCATTTAGGATTTGCCTTGGAGAGACTCTGTAGATATTCTTGCTTTCTCTCATTCATCACAAGCCATAAGCTCACTTGCAAATAACATTTTTCAGGTGTTTTTTTTTTTGTTGTTGTTTTTGCTTAGTTTTAGCTTTAACTTTTTAAATGTCACTCCTCTGCACTGTATATATATATATACATATATATATATATATTACTCTATATAAATGCATACATATAATTCACAACAGTTTCAGGTCGAATGAAAGAAGTGTAAAGACACATGCGCTGACACTGACACTCCTAAAAATAGGACAATTAAAGATGAGTTCTTTTGCCATAGAACCACTTTTTGGTTCCCAGGACAGAATTTAAAGAATGTGAAGAACTCTAAAGGTTTGTACTTTAAAATGTTTACGTAAAAAAAATACAGGCCTTAAATTGGAACCTAGTGCCTACGTTACAGGAATGTTCTTTGAACTTCAAACTCGGGTTCTGTGTCGTATTAAAATAGAACCCATTTAAATTCCACATAAATAAAGAAATGAACCCCATATAGCAGGTCATTGATCACGGAGAGGAACATTGCGAAGAACCATTCAAACGGTTCCTTAAGTTCTACCAAACAAATCTGAAGAAAATTTGAAGTGTTTACACAAAGTGGTTCTTTAAAAGAACCATTTCTTAAAAGTTTCTTTTGGGGACCCAAAGGTGGTTCTCCTATGGCATCGCTCCTGAGAACTCATTTCGTATTTTTGTTTTGCGGAGTGTAGCTGATGTTCTTGAGATCACTGTCGGGGACCAAAACAACAAAAACAAAAACAAAAACTGGCGAATCAAGTAGATTGACGGGTCCTGATGCCAAAATTTGAAAACAATTGAACAAACGTGCAAGAAATTGACCAAAAACACAGATAAAAAATTTTAATACATGAAATATGAAGTCTTAGTTTACTGTTTGGCACAGAATGTCTTAATAAATAAACATGAAATATGACTATATATAATACACACACACACACACACACACACACACTATATGTGGTTTTCTTGAATATGGACCAAACGTTTTCCGGCTCAGTGTTGCCTATTTAAACTGCCCTGAGTTTGCAGAAGTGTCCGATGGTTCTGTTGCCTGATGATGGTGGTTTTGTTGGCGTCTCGAGAAACAAACTTACAAAAATGAAACTTGTATTTTGATTTGGATTTTTTCGTGCACTTATTGACCATGGTGAGCTCTTTCTCAGTGTAAGTGCATTTGGATTCAAGGCTGAATCCCTGTACTGTTATTAGTCATACGGCATTGGTTTTTAAACAGAAAAAATAAAAATCGTATTAGGTAAAGAACAGTGAACATATCTGTTATCTGTGGCATGGTTATGCATTTAATGATAATAGTTTTAACCAACTCAAAAAAAAAAAAAAAAAAAAAAAAGAAATGAAAGAAGAATAATTAAAAAAAAATCCTGGTTTTATTTTCATTTTTACACTTTGTCTTGCTGGGGTCAGCTCTTTTCTCTTCTTCTTCTCTAGTGTGCAGTATCAGATTTGCTAAGCTAACAGTATTAAAAGCTAAATATCTTATTAGGTTGTAGTGTTTGAGTTTTTGTCCTCTCTAGTTTGTAATGATTTTCAAAACCATGTCTTAAAACAAAATGACTTGTTCTGATGTTGCGTATACAGTATTAACCAGACGATGCTTTAAGCGCTCTCTCTCTCTCTCTCTCTCTCTCTCTTTCTTTCTCTCTCTCGCTCTCCTCGTATTAGTCTTTTGTACTTTCACTAAGAATGCTTTGTAGGCGGCTGTAAAATTAATTGGTTTTGTACATAAATGTGCCAACAGCTTGACAGTGGCTTTTTCTTTTTTTTTTTTTTTTCAAACTGTAGGAACAAACTTGCTTGCGTAAATAAAGACACTTGTGTACTTGTTAATAATGAACTAGTTGTCGGTGTCCTTATTTCATTACAATCTTTACGGAGCCGAAGGTTGACTGATGAAGGCAAAAACAATGAAAGGACAAACATGGATATGGTAGGACCAAATATGTGTCCGTACAACACTTAAGGGGGGGGGGGGGGTGTCTGGTGGGTAGGAGACTTGCCTCTGGACCAAGAGGTCATGGGTTCGAATCCTACCTTCAGCACCACCACTGGGTTCCTGAGCAAGACCCTTAACCCCAAGTTCCAAGGAGACTGTGCCCTGTAGTTAGGGAATGGAAGGTGCTTTGGATAAAAGAGTCTGATAAATGCCATAAATGATGCTGTTTGCAAGGTGCCATTTCTACCCACAGCAGGACCACAGTCTAGGGAACTTGTATTAATGCAAAAAAATCTCATAAAGTGAAATTTTCATGCCTTGAAACCTTTATGTATTCTAACTCCAAGCTTCCAATGCAGTGAAACATTTGTGAATTTTGTATCGCAAAATTTCACTCTGAGAGCATCATCATGGAAACAGTGCAGAGATGTAGCCAGTCGGTTTCTGAACCATGCTGGCTACCTGATCAGTTCGGCACATGCATGTGTAGCTGGAACAGATTGGGCACAGAAATAGCTGGCCAACAAGCTGGCATGTTTTTTGTCCAGGAAATAAATAAATTCATCATGTAGTGGAAGGTACCACACACATTACTAGTTAATCTTTCATTAACTATCTTGATGTCTGACGAAAAGTATGTTTCAGTGATGATCTATATCTATATTAGCTCCCCCATACATCTCTTAATCATACAGATGCTTTCATATAGAATTCACACCATCAGTGTGAATTTTACACCCATTCTACTCGAATGAAAGTGATGCAAAATTTACGGCTGTAAAGGTGTATTGTAAATGTGCAACATATTTCTGCAAAGAAACCTATTTTTTCCCATCAACCTGACCAATAATCTTTTTTTTTTATTAAGAACATTATAAAATTATGCATCACCACCTTACAAGCCTCACTTTTTTTTTAAATGTCATCATTTTGGCAGAGAAAATCTACAATCTGCCCTTAACCATTCTAATCTATGTCATTAAATTTTTTTCATAGAAAATTCTGAGATTAAACTACATTCTAAGTTATTTCAAAGTTTATTATAAAGTAAATTAATGGAACTTTAATCACTTCATTAGTACATCATTTGGGATTTAAACAGTAAAAAATAATCCGTAAAAGATCCAGACATCTACTGTTTGGAGTGCATCAAGAGACACGGTACCTGTGAAGCAGCAGTTGCTGTGCTGTCCCCCAGGGCAGAAATGTTGGTCTTTAGATCTCTTAATTGTTTCTCTAGGTGAGCTCTTGCTTTCTCACTGTCCTTCAGCTTGCCTTCGGCTCCTCTTAGTCGAACCAGTTCCTCCTGCAGAAGGCTGTGCTGCCGCTGGAGCAAGGCCAGCTCCCCCACTGACCCCACATCGCTGCCCCCGTCCCGTGACAGAGAGCGCACAGGGCGGGCGCCAGTTGCAGCAGGAGGAGCTGAGCTCTCGCGCAGGCAAAACTCTAAAATAGAATCCTGACGAATCACTGCACCCTGAGAAAGAGGGAAAGATGTGCTTTAAGTGATTCTGAACCAGTGACGGGGCCAATGTTTAGACAGCTATGCCCTCAGGAGACCCTATAAGTGTAGTTTTAAGAATGTGCTTTAGTTAAAAACAATTGTCAGTTCTGGTAGAGGCTTCAAAGACATTCTAAGTATTTTGCTATTAAGCCCATGAATTTGATTTTAAGCTCATAAATCACTTAAAAATGACTGTACAGTTTAGGAAATAAATATAGAACGCAGTAGTTTTCAGTATGAATAGACACACAAATTAGATGTGATTCTGATGCTGTGGGCTAGAGTCTGACCTGTAGAGCATGGAGTTGAGCACTGAGATTCACCAGCCTCTGAGAGACCTCCTGAAATACACACAGTTTACAACATGTGAACAAATCTAACACACTCACACTTACCAGACAAATGTATGCATGGAACTGTAAATCTAATATTACCAATACACTGTAAGCTTTGTATTAGCAGATATCAATACATGAACAGCATTAAGAAATGTTCTATAAAAAATAAATGGACATTTGCAACCCAGATCAATAAGTTAGGAAATACATGAGATGACAGGCAAATCATACTATTTAATGCTTTCAGTTTCAAGTATTTGCATTTATACAGCGTAGCAAATTTTGATTGACAGTGTACTCATTCATGCCCATGCACACACACATACACTGACTAGCAGCCCCAACTAATATGTGTCTATGCTTGAATACTTACTTTGCTTTACTGAAAATATCTTAACATGGTGTGTTCTCTTAATCGTTCTAAGATGGATTTTTTGGTTTTTTTTAAATATCCTGGCCCATGCGCCTGAACATGAAAGGCTCAGTTACTTAACAAAGTATTTCTCTAAATAATCCAAACTAAGCCTGCACTTAAGCTGTTCATAACTGTCTATGTACCTCACTTGGTGTCCTATCCTCCATTTGATTCCCATTCCCATCCTGTAAGATTAAAGGAATCAATCAGTTCCATTAAATCAAACAAATGTGGTTCACTGATTCAGATTATACTCTCATTCAAAAAAGCCTGCTATCATACAGGGGTAAAGGATCAGCTTGAAACTGGTTGCATATAAAAAGTGTTGGTGACTGTTTTTTGAATCAAAGTTCTGCAGCAATAATAGTGCTCCTTCAGAATCGTGATAGGTTTTTACTAGATTCCGGTTGCCATGGAAACCTGCGAGTTTCAGATGGTCTTGAATAATGAGTAATTATCCTTTTTACAGGACGGCATTAAACTGAGCATTAGTGTGACACATACTCTCTATCTATGCTCTTACTTAGTTTGGTAGCTTTCTTTAAAATAACATAATTCCCATAATGATCCTCTGGCCATTTATGGTGAAACAAAATAGGCAAGTTTTCAGTATTTGTGTCTTACCTGAGATGTCCCTGTGTCCTGTAAGCCATTAACTATCACCTCTTGTCCATCTGAGATTTGAAAGGTACAAGGTAGAAAATATTTATAACATGTAGAAAATATGCAGTTAATTAAAGGCAGCAATAGTTTTAATGCTACAAGATGACACCACCGCATTATATGTTTACATATGTTTAGTTTCTTTAATGAAAAGGGCAACTTGGACATGTTATCTTTTGTAAACTGATGGTACCTGTGATCCTAGTGTGGATTAAGTGGTTACAGAAAATGAATGAATGAATATAAATATCATATTCTATTCTTGCTTCTAACATACTATCAGGTCCAGTGCTAGACCTGTAGGACAGTGTTACTTCCTGTTCTTGGCACTATTTCAGGGCTTGGTTTTGAAAGCTACTTTGTAAAGTATTGCCATCTCTGGTGTACTAAGTGATCTCTGTACATTGCCTTTGTAGACTTTAGATAATGTTTGTGTTTTGACTCATGAATCTATGTTTATCATGAGAAAAATGTACAACTGAGTCTTGCTCCTTCAGTCATGAAAGAGTACTTTGTCAGACATGAACTCAACAAAAGCCAATACCATGCGTCAAACCTTGGAGACATGCTAGGAACACATGAGGTCTTACTTAAACAAATCCATGAAACCCATCAAAAACGCCACACCTAGTGTGGAGCCGCAGGAACCCTCTGAGATGAAACCACTCTCTCCATTACCAGGTCCCGAATGTTGTAAGAGTGATCTTGATCCTGATTTTATTACATTCATTATGCTAAAGCTTTTTCCACTGATGAAGCTGAAGTTGTTCTTGTTATCTCGCTACTCAAGAAACTTGATCAAGAAACTTTCTCAACCCTCATGGTCTACTGTTATAAATGAAGTTTAAAACAAAAAAACAAGACTTGTGACTTGGAGCAGTCATAACATGCGACAGCAGGCTCGTTGCTCTGGAGAAGTGTGAATTTCACAAAAAAACACTAGTTTCTTAGGTTATGTCATGAACAAGGCATTCATATGGAACCTCCTCACGATGCTCCTCAAAGGACTAGCATTTCTCAGCAAGCATTCCAAAGACCTCTTCACCTCTTCTGCACTTTTCCACCCCAATCCAAACAACCTTTCAAAGTGGAAGTTAACGCTTCCACAAAGGTGGTGTGTGCAGCTCTGTCTTAACACCAAGCAGAGTCTGGTATTTATGTTAGAAATTATCATGCAGAAAGTATTAAATGGGGGATAGTCAACGTTTGGCCAAGTTTTGAATAGTTTAGTGGAGACACAATTTCCTATTTCCTACCATAAAAATGTGGAATACCTGAAAGACACCAAAAGACTGAACGCTAGACAAGCAAGGTGGATTTAGGATTTACTTTTGCATTATATTGACCCAGTTCCAAAAATGAATAGGAACATGCACTTTCGTGCCTTCGTGTGCATGAACAGGACACTGAGATGCCTTTTCCAATCACAGATCCTGAGTTTAAGAAGACTCATATTAAAGGGGAACTAGTAGAGTCTATTAAAGGGACAAACTCAAAACATCAGCACATCAGTGGGCAGAATTGCTGTTAACCTTCCTCACCACCAGTGGAGGTAGTTATAAAAGAAGAAGAAGAAGAAGCACTATTTAAGGACCAGGTTTAGAAAGCCATTTGCAAAGTACTGCCTTCTTTGGTGTACTGAGCAGTATGCATTCATTGCCTTTGTCTTCCTGGATCTTTGATATTGTTTGTTTTTTGACTCACCCTTGCCTTCTGGCTCTGGGTTTTGACTTTTGCTCTACTTACTCTGGATTACATGCTGTGCCTGACCCTTTGTGTGTGATTTGGGTATATTTTTGGAATCTGGGTTTCCTTTATTATTCCTCTGAGCCTGATGCTGGCCTTGAATGGATCGTATTTGTAAATACATTAATTGTGATTTAACTTTCATTCAGTCCTTTTTTTGCCCATCACTACACAGGGCTAAAGGCAAGGTCTTTTATTTCTCAAATAAATATTAATTCTACTTACTGATCACTAGCGCCCCCATGTGATTGTGGTGCCCATTGGAACTGCAAGCAAAAGAGACCTCTAATCCAGAGCCTAACAACAGCTCAGTCAGTCTGTCCACTGTTGAAAGAGCAAGACAGTTCCTAATTAAATTCTACTCAAAAAGGTTTATTAGGAAAATGACAGAGAAAATCACAGCGGAGCTGGCTGGATGTGAATGAAAAAGTGTGGTTCTTCATGCCAAGGGTGTAGGTATGTGGTTTATTTAACATTTCACCCTCACCTTCTGTAATAGCCTGAGTGAGTAGCTGTTCCCCCCGCGGTGCCTGAGGAGTGTCAGCTCTAAACACGTTTCTAGAGTTGGGCGGCAGCATGACCTCATGACCTCCCATGACCTCGGCCAAGTCTGAGAACAGGGTGACTCGCTCCTGCAGTAATTCCAACACTTCTCTGTCCTTCTGCTGGATATCAGCTGTGAGAGGAGGAGCAAGGCTGTGAGGCTTCAGTTACAAGGTTGGCAGGTACTGAGAGTAACCAGTGAGCTGCAGGAATGTGTAAGATGATGTAACGCATACCTTTAAGCCTCCGCAGAAGTGCCTTGTCCTCTGTCTCAATGAGCGGGAATTCATCTCTTGAAGGGCAGCTGCAATGGAAGAAGATATCAGATGTTCTGCGTTTTACGCTGAAACGTGGTTGTGATGGTATAGCCATAGTGATGTGTAGGGGTTATTTTACTGCCTACCCTACTAAGAGTTTTCTAGGTGTGTATTGACTAAACCATTACGTGGACGTGGTTGCTGGATCACAGAAACAAATGTGTGTTGTATGACTGCATGTGACAAATAAAGAATATTGAATCCTTGAATCCTTGAAATACAGGCCCATGATATGTGTTAGAGGAATAACAGTACAATTACATATAGGCAGCCTAAACATCCAGGGAAGACACTTTCCTTAAGATGTGCTAACTGTGAGTGTAAATTAGAATTGCACAATGTCTGAGCAAAAATCTGTATACTGTATATTATATTGTTTATGAATCCAAATAGTCTTTATTTGTGGGTGAATGCACACCTGCAGACAGCTTGGTGTATGTGCCGTATCCAGGTGTTTCTGTCATCTTTGGAAGCTGCATGGAGCTCGTACATCTCTGGTGGGCTAAATTCACTGCTGATGAGGAACAACCCTCGCTCCTGGTTGGCTATGTCTCTTACCAAAAGATTTTGCAATGACACTACTGCCGACTTATCCTGCAGTGAGGGTTCATTGAGAAACAGTACAGAGTAAAAGAGTGAGAGGAAAAGAAATAAATATTACACAGGTAACCTGAGCTGTGGGGAATGACATACATTCTACTGCAAGTAAAGCTGGACGGAAATGTTCTCAAAGCATGCCAACTAAATTGTATGCAGAAAGTGAGCAGAAGTGGGGTCACTTCTGTGTGCATAAGTGTGTGTCCTTCAATGAGTCAATGTCTGATGACTCACCAAACTTGCAAAGATGTATCTCTGATCTTTCTCCTGCAGGAATACTAGTATGTCAGTCATCAGCAAAACCTGAACATCTACAGAACCCAGAAAGCAAAAGAACACATAAGAACACACGTTACACAACACATACGGTACTGTACTTGAACACACCTTATGCTCTGTCTCTCAATCAAATGCACACATATTTTAAACATTCTGTTTTTAATAAATGAGCAAGAGGACTATTTCTCTGTTTATTCCTTAGAATTAAAAAGGTTGTTTTTGTTTCTGCTCCCTTAAGACTCATATAGAGCTGGAATCATTAATCTATTCCTAGACTGTTATTTGTAATGGAGAAGAAGAGAAATCAAGAAGTACAATTCATCACTTTTCTTTCTATTTGTTAACTCTGTTAGCATTCAGAGCTCTGAGATATTGTCATGGTTCGGCCAGTGGTCGGTTAGGGCGACTGCTTTTATGTTAGTGTTTCTGGTGCGTTTTGTTCTGTTTTCTGTTCTGTATTCTGGGGGGCTTTTATTTTGATGTGTTGTCTGGGTGTTGCTTATGTCATGTGTTCATGAGTTCCTTGGTGTCCTATGTTATGTATTTAATCCTGTTTCTGTAAGTCCTTCCTCCTCATTTGTCCATCATCTCATTTCCACCTGATGTTCCCATCATGTTCCTAGTCTGTATCCTGTAAATCTGATTCCTGTTCTGGACGGCCCTCGTGCCTGGTTTTTGTTCTTTGTTCTTTTGGTTTGTAAATAAAGTATCGAGCATGGATCCGTGGTCTACGTGGTCTTTGCCCCAAGGTAGCTCAGAGTCGTGGGCTTGTGCCTTCGACTCTGACAGTCTGCATGTGGTACAAGCATATTTGTTTTCTCAAAGGGTAAATGGTATTTGAGAAAGGTTGTCTACATATTACTGGCATTGCCAAATCAGACATTTCAAATGTAAGAAAAATAGGGGGAAGGTTACTTTAACCTCTTAAAGTATTATTTTATTATGTATTTTTTTAAAGTACAGGTTTTAAAATGATCCAGCACTGCTGTAGCCTTAAAAATCTCATTGTTTTTTATTTTGTATTATTCTATTCATGTAATATTAAGCCTTACTCAATAAATGCTAATTTAAGGCTATAATTGTTATCATAGGAATTTTTGTACAGAGTGATAAAAGGCCAAATGGTCAATAAATTGAGTTGAGGTATTTTGCCTTTGTATGACCCATTATTGTTTTGCAGAAAATGCAAAAGCAGAAGGCAGTAACTTCTGATTAAGTTTGGTTGAAGGTCAAGTTCGAGCTTAACATTTTTTTTTGTAGATAAATGTATTCACTATGACAACTCCTTGGCATATTTTCAGTGTCCTACCTTTCATACAATTGACTGGACAACAGAGTTTCACACTCTGGGAAGGTCTTTTGCTTTTATAGGGCAGTGTAGTTAAGAGTACAACTCATTCCATAGTCCAAGTAACAAGCCCCAACAAAACAGTACCAAAGTAAAATAGGAAAAAATGTCCCAGCATGACGACTCCAAGTGTGGAGAAATGATGCCTACTTTATTCTGGGAGAACAGGACAAAAATGTTTATACATGTCACAAGGGCTAATCCCCCACGACCGAGAGCTGTCTTGGGAAGTGCAGGTAGGAAACCAGGGGTTCATGCTGAAGTGCATTTATTTACAGACATGGAATAAAGAAAAATAAGCACTCGGGCCAAAACAGAAACGGGGTACAGGAACAAGGCAAACATCAAGCTCACGAAGGACAATTGACAGACAACTGAGGGCTAACACAACCAGGCTTAAATTCAAACATAATGAGCACGTAAACACAAGACAGCTGGAACTCAGGAACACATGACATAAGAACAGAAAACCACATGACAACAAGGACACGTGACAAAAGCAAAAACCTAGAA
>JBBPDB010000117.1:51083-66416 GCA_037974465.1 Brachypetersius altus
TATATATATTTGCTCTGTTTATAAATATGGATATGTGTGTGAATATACATATGTATGTATGTGTGTATAAGTTAACTTATCAAGTCCCTCAGTGAAAGTAAGGGGCCCAAACCCTAAAAAGGGGTTTTGAGTACTGAGTGCCCCAATACTTTTCTCCATTTAGTGTACATCACTTTTCTAATTCTTCAGTTAACTCATACCAAACTTTTCCACAATACCATAATTTAGCGACGTTTTTAATATCGAAACGTTGTACTTATATTCTATAATGCATTCATAGATGTATGTCCTAATTCTAATCCTGATTTGATGTGCATATAGAAAAAGAATACAATTAATTATACTCTATCCCAAAAGAAGATCACTCAGAATGAAACATACTTGTATCTAAATCTATTTGAATCTATTTGAATGTAGCACACAACAATTCACACTTTACATTCAAAGCCGATTCAAAGGAGCCGATTCAAAGAGCCAATTCCATTTGTTTACTGCTTCGACAAGAGTCAAATCTTTGAATCGACTCACTCAAAAGATCCGACTCGGTTTCAACTGACACCCCGCTAGACAGTAGAGCCACCAGAGGAGGACCAGTGGATGCCGGATTTACTGCTTTAGCAGTTCTCTGTTATTTTTGTGACTTTTTAAGGTTTTAGCCAACTGTTCTCTGACAGGGACCTGCTTCTTTCGGAGGTGGTGCAATTCTTGGGCCGCAGGATGATCACCTCAGCCGGTGAGATTTGTGAGAACCGCCTGATTTAGCTGAGTCACACGGAGCAGGCTAGCTTAACGTGCTAGGCTAAAAAAAGCTACACTGAGGATTCTGTTCTCTAAGTATAACAACATACGACATCAAAGACATCTTTTTTGTTGTAATTCATATTGTATCTTCATTCGACACACCGATATTTTATAACGTTTCTTCACATTTCGTCACTATTTAAAGTGGAATTGAAAGTTCAGCATGCTGTAGTGACCGGCTAATGGTAGCTTTTAGTTGAAGCTGGTATTTGTTTTAGCTTTCTGCGACAAGGACCCCTTTATCATGGCTTAACTTTACTTTCCACCTTAAGTATTGTAGCAGGCTCTGCACCATTTAAGGTGGAACCAAAGATTAGCCCTAGCACAGCATGCTATGCTAACTTAGCACGCTAACATACACAGGCATGTTAAATAAACGTTTGTCTTAAGATAAACACTGAGGGAGGGGAAAACAACACAGAAGCTTTATTAAGGTAACAAAAAGATTGAGAAATGTAAATTAAGTTTAGTCTTTATTTACCAACACAACCACACCAAGTTATTAAGCTAACTTTGTTAGCTTGGATACAATTAGTCACTGCTTTACTTCCAAATAACCTTCTTAAAAGGGATTGCAGACAGTAAAGTTATTTTTAAATAATACAGAAGTGTGTATAATGTCGGTACTTTTTAAAAATGTGCCCTTTTGGAATTGGAAATGAGTAAAAAGCGGCATGTCTGGGTCAGGCAGCCGAGTCATGTACCATGAGCAGTAGCAGCAAGAGCTGTAGCAGCAGTTTCTGATGTACAACTTAAAGTATTTATCTTTATAAACAAAAACTTTTATCTGAAACTGGTCAGTTTCAGGGACTAGACTGGAAATGAGTCTTTGAAAGTCCTTCAGTAAGCCTGGCGAACTGTTCCTCAAGACCACATTAAAGCATAAGAAAGACTGGATCTCTATAAAGGGCTCATATCACCTTTCTCCATATAAACAGCTGAAGTATTATTTCTGAGTTTGTTTGACGTCATATTATCTTATGTTCTTCTCTGTGTGTCTGTGCATAAGTAAATTACCACTAGGGTCAGTCAAATTCTCTGATTTTGACTGAAGCTCATGACTTCTTGTTGTTTTTGCAGCTGGTATCATATCCCTCCTGGATGAGGATGAACCTCAACTGAAGGTAACTGCATCAGTTCTGTTCACACACATCGGCATTACAGCAGCAACTTGAAGCACAAATCTGGTCCCGGAGGTCTGGTGTCCAGCACGCTGTGCTTGACACCGACCCTCCAGGACCAGATTTGGACTTGCTTGACTCGGCCGCTTCAGTGTTTCGTTTAAGGGACTGTTTATAGGCTGGTGACTGGAAAAACAGATTATGAGCAACCGGAAGCTGTGTTTATGTAGTAACCTTCCAACCAAAAACATTAATCTACTCTCTGAAAGCCCCACACATCTCTAGAAACAAAAGAATGGTATTTTTGCTTATATAGATTCTTTCCTAATCCCAGGTAGATCAAATAAGACATTATTAATTACAGTGAACAAACACTGAGCATAAATTAGACAAACACCAGTGTCCTGGTTACAGAAACATGCCTAAGTTTACCCCATCCATCCATCCCTCCTCCTTCACCTGTCCAAGCAGGGAGGGCGATTGTTCAAAAAGTTGATAGAAGCATAGCTCCAGAAGTGGATGATGGATCAATTAATTGTTTATTCATGCTGATGATGTCCTGCTCAATTATTCCACTCTGACAATGTTCTAACATTTTTTTTGTCCTCTGTAGGAGTTTGCGCTCCACAAGCTCGACTCCATCGTCAACGACTTCTGGGCTGAGATTTCAGAGTCTGTGGATAAAATGTGAGTGATGCATGTGTTTGAGAAAAGAAAGTAAATGAGTAAACTATCTATAAAGCATCATTCATGTTTACAGACTAAATCATATGAGGAAAAAATAAGATGAAATAATGAAACAGAAATAAATCATCCCAGAGACCTATATCCACTATACTAATAACATTATAAAAGCCTTAACAACTGAAATAGATGGAGAAAATCTTCCACTCGCAGGCAAGGTGTTCCATAGCCTTGCTGCCATAGTGGCAAAAGTTCTGACACCCTGGGGGCAGTTAAATAGAGCTCACTGGATGAACGAAGGTGTTGGGGGGTGGACTGTCGCTGGGTAAGTTCTGTGATGTACGAAGGGATCTTGTCTTTTAGTGCTTTAAAAACAGCGCAAAATCTTAAACTGATGGTGTTAATGTGTTATTTTCTGTTGTAATATTAAAATGTAGATAATGTTCTTGGATGCCCTGAGTCTAGGAGTTACTGAGGCTGCATTCTGGCTACTCTGGATGTTTCTCTCAATGGGGTTACGGCTATGAATCTGTACAAAACTCTTCTTTTACAGACTTTTTGAAATGTAACAGTATTTCTCAGGACTGTTGACTTGATCTCTAAGGCAGCATATAGGCTGTATTTTGGTGTTCAGAGACTGATGCCTGGAACAGATAACTGAGTGCTCCGGAGGGGAGTTTTAGTTTGTTCTCTGATTTCAGACATTTGAAAGGAGTGGTTTCAAAAATATTGTACTCAATTCCAGTAACGGTCAAGTTTAGGCCCGAGAGTTTAGACAATAGTGATGCACTGGTCAACCCATATCCCACAGTTTGGGCAGGTTTCGGTCAATATTTAACATTTCTAAGCTGGGGTGGGTTTAAAAGTGCCTCAGAAGCATACATGAGCATGTGTATATATATAACTTGCAGGTATATTGTCTTGCCAGTTTTTACATCAGTTTGATTACATCTTGTTTTCAGACACGTCCTTGTCCCGGTGCACTGCTGTTAATTGTCTGTGTGTGAAAGGGGCTTGACTTTACTGTGTGTTAATGGCATTTCGGTTGATTTCCAGCACTGGCAACTTACAGCAGAGCCAAAGCCCAGAATCTCTGAACTCAAAACAGTAAAAAATAGTTTCAAATTTGTTAAATCTGACCTTTTTTGTTCCTCAGTGAAGTCCTCTATGAAGATGAGACATTCCGTAGCCGAGAGTTCGCCGCCCTCGTGGCCTCAAAAGTGTTTTATCATCTTGGCGCCTTTGAGGAGTCCCTAAACTACGCTCTGGGTGCTGGGGACCTCTTCAACGTGGCTGACGATTCGGAATATGTGGAGACGATAATTGGTAAGAGCCTGGTTCCTTTCATGTGTTCAGTTTTTTACTCAGCACTTGGGGTCGCCACCACCATAAACAGCCTTTAAGATATTAAAGCTCGGGTCAGTTATGAATAGAAAACGTGTCGCTTTTGTTTTTGTCCGGTAACTATTAATGCTTGTTTTAAACCCTGAAGCTTCTGTTAGTTATCCAGCAAGCTGCAAGCCGGATCGGTTGACTGATTTGAACTGTTTTCCATCGTCAGAAAATGAGTTTTTGTGAACGATGGAGCACAAGTCAATGAATGTGCATCGTGGAAGCAAGTAGTGATTTAGGGACAGTTTCCTGTGGGCCCCTCTTTGAGCCGCACAGATCCAAAGCCTCATTATCAGACTGGCCTTTTGTTCCACAACAGCCAAGTGCATCGATCATTACACAAAGCTGCGTGTGGAGAATGCAGAGCTTCCGGAGGAGGAGGAGAAAAAGATCGTCGATCCGCGTCTGGAGGGCATCGTTAACAAGATGTTCCAGCGGTGCCTGGATGATCACAAGTACAAACAGGCGATTGGGATTGCTCTGGAGACGAGGCGCCTGGACGTCTTTGAGAAGACCATCCTCGAGTCGGTATGGTTCTCCTTTTCCTTTTTCCGGCTGCACATGCGATATTTTAAATAAGAACATTGCCCATAGACCGTTGTACATTACCGCCAAAATAATGCACTTAATGAGTTATTTAACACAGTAAGAAACTATACATGATGAAGCAACCGGCTATTGCACAGACGACTGTGTGGATGTGTGACAGAGGGAGGAGTTGTAGAGTCTGATGGTGGTGAGATGGAAGACGATTGTACTCCTCTTACAGTTGATTGTCCAGCTAAAAGACCGAAATCTTGAAAGACTGGCACTTTTATGCCACTTATCTTTACTGCAAGGAAACAATATCGCCTGTGTTTATTGGCCAGTACATCAGTATAAGGGCCAGTCATCAGGTTTATTGCCATTGGGATGGGAGGGGGATCACAGTGGTTGTTGCATGCTGGATATTTTAGTGTGAGAACGTTGCGGAATAAAAATGAGCAGGATGCACAACCTTAGTTTTGTAATTGTTTTGTATTTTTTTTGTATAAAAGTTGATGGCACTTTCCTGTCATTTAATTTTTTAACAAACCTTTAAACCTGTTTTTTGTTGTTCTCAGAATGATGTCAGCGGACTCCTCGCCTACAGCCTGAAGATCTGCATGACGCTTATGCAGAATAAGAAGTTCCGTAACGAGGTGCTCCGAGTCCTCGTCAAGCTCTACATGAACCTGGAGAAGCCCGACTTCATCAACGTCTGTCAGGTGAGGCTCAGACATTAAAGGAACAGTTTTATCATTATTAAAATAATGAACTAGTCTTAAAGAAACAGAAAAAAATAATTGAATCGCCGCAGCTTTGGATTTCTTTGGAAATTGACGTTTGCTGCCTTAACTGGAAACATCAGTAAACCTGTTTAAATACCTGCTAGTTAGTCTTAATTTCGTTTCACATTATAATGTAGCACATTATCATACAACACAATAAAATTGCATAGGATACATTTCACTGCATGTTGTTTAGCTATGCATGTGACAAATAAGGAATATTGAGTCTTGAACCCAGAGGCCTGTTGGGGTTCTCTCTCTCTCTCTCTCTCTCTCTGATGGTGGGTTTTCTCTCTGTCCTGCTACAGTGTCTGATTTTCCTGGATGATCCTCAAGCAGTGAGTGATATCCTGGAGAAGCTGGTGAAGGAGGATAACCTCCTGATGGCCTATCAGATTTGCTTTGATCTGTATGAAAGCGCCAGCCAGCAGTTCCTGTCTTCCGTCATCCAGAACCTGCGCACCGTCGGCACCCCCATCCCTGCCGTCCCGGGCTCCACCAACACGGGCACCGTGCCAACTCAGGACAAAGACAGGTCAGTCATTTTCTTTTTCCCATGGAAACCTCTGGCAGTACCTCAACCTGAAGATCTGGAGGAGAGCATATAAATTCTATGGTTTTTGGGGTTAAAGAAGCACATCAGAGAGGAGGAAAAAAGTTTTTGCCAAGAAACAAGACTTTCAATGTAATGTTTCAGACTCTTGTTGAGGTTCAGTGTTTTCTTCCTCTGAGGATATTTTTTTATTGTTCATAGTCTTCAGTCATAATGTGTGAAATCTGCTGGGGCGACTGCACTCCTTTTTCTTCACATCCTTCTCTTTTTCTTTTATTTTGTGCTTTTTTTTTTTTGCTTTTTTTTTACTAACTTCGTTTGCCTCACCTGTTTTCTTGCGTATTTTGGATGGAATTCTCCTTTTAATCAACATTTTGCTGCTTATTCGTCGTCCATTAGGTTTTTTTAAGTGACTGGCACATCTACAGTTTTGGCGCCTGTTTGATTTTGTGATTCGTTTTTCTTTTTGACAGTTAAATGTTCTTAATGCCCGCAGTTAGCGAATATATGGATTCCTTTCTGATTGTAATTGGCTCATTTGAGAGAGTGACGACAGCCGTTTCCCCTGTCGACTGACTCTGTGGATGCTGTGTTTCAGTGACGCCATGGAGACGGGGGACAAGGCTGGCAGCTCGCCGGCTGGAAAAGCTGCAGATGTGGTAATTATGTCCGCAGCACCTAATTTTTCTGATTCGCCAGGGCTGACGCTGGTCATCACTGTTTAAACTGTATGCAATGTGACAGTGTTTAATCAGGTTCCTGTTGTTCTGTATTTTAATGCTGCCTGTCTTTTTTCAAAAAAAGGACGAGCCAAAGGACCAGAACTCCAAAATGATCAAGATTCTCAGCGGTGAAATGGCGATTGAGCTCCATCTTCAGTTCCTCATTCGAAACAACAACACAGACTTGATGATCCTCAAAAACACAAAGGTGAGACACAAAGTGACGTGGTTGTTTTTAAAACTGCAATGTATTTCAGTCATGTTTACAATATTTACAAGGTATCTATAAAATATATTTTTACTGAATACCTTTAAGCCATCAGTTCATGTTGTTAGGTTGTTTTTGGAATCAAATCACTTAAAATGATTAAAACCATGTTATTTGCTGACAATTGTTTTTATTTATTTTTCTTTTTTAGGACGCAGTACGAAATTCGGTATGCCACACGGCGACAGTTATAGCAAACTCCTTTATGCACACAGGAACCACAAGTGACCAGTTTCTCAGGTAACGGTGCCTTAATCAGATTTACACAATGTTCCTCTGACAGTTACTTGATCAGCCAAGACCTGCTGTCCCTTATCCAGAGGGACAGTGTTAGTCATCAGTTACAGGGACAGTCCTCCTGGGGACACTGAGAGTCCAAATTTTTATTTGTTGCTTTGTTTAGATCCTGAGCTATGAGGCTGTCATTGTGAGGTAGTCACTCATCTTTTCTGGGAAACCCTGAACTCTGGGGTGGTGGTGGCGTAGTGGGTAGGATACTTGCCTCTAGACCAAGAGGTCCTGGGTTCGAATCCTACCTTCAGCACACCACCACTGGGTTCCTGAGCAAGACCCTTAACCCCGAGTTGCTCCAGGGAGATTGTCCCCTGTAATTAGAAATTGGAAGTCGCTTTGGATAAAAGCATCTGATAAATGCCGTAAATGTAAATGTAATTGTTTTACACCAAACCTTTCATTTAGCTTTTCTACATGATGGACTTTTTGACTATGATTCACTATTTTCCCTTAATGTGCCACACATCTGAAGTTTTCAAACTGTGGGAACGCAGATGTAATCTTTTTGGCTCTAAACCACTTTCATAACTGGCCCTGGATCAGACACGTATCATTCGTGGCCACATGAGCTTAGTAAGGGCTTAATAAACAAAAACGACTTCGAAGAAGCTGCTTTACTGACACCGTTCTCCTTTCCTTTTGTTCTTCTTAGTCCTTTTCTAATCCTGAGGTTAGATCGGATCCAAAGAAAAGAAACCAACCAAAATTGTTTTTGTCTGTTTCCTTTCAGAGAAAATCTGGAATGGCTTGCAAGAGCCACAAATTGGGCAAAGTTCACAGCCACAGCGAGTCTCGGCGTCATTCACAAGGTGAGACTGGTTTCTCATGTTGGATCTGTGCAGAATTCTGGCACATCAGGAAACTGAGGTTGGACTGTTACGTTAAGACCGTACAGAGTCGAGGACAAGATCAAACATAATGTCTAAATAAATCCAATAAAACGTCTGTAGAAATGCTAGTCATGAAATTCACTATACAATACTTACAAATACTGGGTATAAGTACTATAGATAAATAAGTGAATTATTAGGAAGTCTATTTTATGTTGGAGTAGTTGATCAGTAGTTGATGAATTGTGTGTATATATATATAAAGTAGTGGAAACTTAAAGGTATGTTGACTTTTTGGGTGTGTGCTTTTTCTAGGGTCATGAAAAAGAGGCTCTCCAGCTGATGGCCACTTACCTTCCCAAAGACACCTCGCCCGGCTCGGCCTATCAAGAAGGAGGAGGTCTTTACGCTCTCGGGTTAATCCACGCTAACCACGGAGGAGACATCATCGACTACCTCCTCAGTCAGCTAAAGAACGCAAGCAATGATGTAAGTGTCCAAACCGTTTCTGCATCGGACGATACTTCCAGGATGAAGTGAACAGAATTAAATTCTTATTTTGGGCGTTTTATTGGTGCAGATTGTTCGTCACGGCGGTGCCCTTGGTCTCGGGCTCGCTGCCCTCGGCACCGCGCGCCAGGACGTGTACGATCTTCTCAAATCAAACCTCTACCAGGATGATGCAGTTACAGGTAGGAGACCACACAAATAATCTCTCTAATATAACCCTTTTGTGGATAATGTTACATGGTTGTGCCGCCTGACTGCCTTCCATTAAATAGTACCCCTGCGACAGACAAAAATTCTAGTTCTAACTGCAGACGTCACAGTGCAGGTTAACAACTGATACACCGTCGTCATTACACTCAGTTTATATTCTTTACACTCAGTTTATATTCTTTACACTCGGTTTATATTCTTTACACTCGGTTTATATTCTTTACACCCGGTTTATATTCTTTACACTCTGTTTATATTCTTTACACTCGGTTTATATTCTTTACACTCGGTTTATATTCTTTACACTCGGTTTATATTCTTTACACTCCGTTTACTTCAACTTCATATTCATACTGTTATACATCTGACCGTCCAACAGGAACTAAACCACCTTGAACACTCTCTCTCACACACACACACACACACACACACACTCACACACTTACACTCACTCACTCACTCTCGCAAACACAACCTCACTTACACAGTCCATCAGGAATTAAACCACACTAAACTCACTCTCTCACACTTACAAATACACACACGCTAACACATGTTCACATACAAGCACTAAACCACACTAAACTCTCTCTCTCTCTCTCTCTCTCTCTCTGTTTTGGTTCCATGTTCCTCATATTTATTCATGACTATTGCACTGTAGCTATAGCAGTCACAACTTGTGCTGTTGTACAAAAAGCCTCATCTTTTTTTTTTTTTTTTTAACAAATCGAAGTCAAATGAGACACACGAGCATTGAGACGTTTGAGCAAAACAAAAAACTCGCTGTCTGTGTCTGTAGGAGAGGCTGCGGGGCTGGCCCTGGGTCTGGTCATGCTGGGCTCTAAATCAGCCCAGGCCATCGAGGACATGGTGGGTTACGCCCAGGAGACGCAGCACGAGAAGATCCTGCGCGGTTTGGCGGTGGGCATTGCAATGGTCATGTACGGCAGGATGGAGGAGGCCGACGCTCTGATCGAGAGCTTATGCAGGGACAAGGTGAGCACACACCGGATTCTAGATTATTTCTCAGTGAAATGTGCCCCTAAATCAGCCATTCGACAGTGCAACATAGTTACAGGAAATTAAAGAGAAACTTGAAAAGGCTAAAACAGGTAATATAGGGAAAAAAATCCAAACATTACAATTATAAACACAATTTATGTGCAAATGATTATCTGAGCTCTGTCAAGTGCAGTGTGTTGGTTGATGTGAACAGAGGTCAGATACAGTTCTTCAGGTCCTCCAAGCGGACCGTTTGCTCTCTGGTAGACCCTGTCATTTCTTTTTGTAAGGTTCTGTCAAACAAGAAGTGAATCGTTTTCTCTGTTAGTTTATAAATCATTTGATCTTTCATTAAAATGTGTGGATTGCTATGATTCCCAAATGATTGAGATGTAGGAATAATGTTTAAGGAATTCTCCATCGACTCAGAAATGCTGTAGCTTTCATGGGCTCTGTCCTTCGTTAATAAGGGAGGTTTTATTTATTTATTATTATTAAATGCCTGAGCTGCTGCAGGGCTGGTTCCCTCAAGAGTACATCTTCAGAGCATTTACTTAAATATTACTACCATATAGCACTGCAGTTATATTTTTAAGTAGTTTCGATCTCACACACCTTCCTGAGGCCAGACTTATACTAATAAATTACTCTAATGTACAGATGTGCCTCCGGGAAAGTGACTGTGATGCACATGTAAAGTACTCAGTGGATGTAGTTACATCATAGTTAAGGGTGAATGAAATTGGACCCTTTTGTTCTGCCACACTTAACTGGGTGTTGGTGGGCGAACGAAAAAAAGTGTAATTGTCAAACTCTTTATTTAGTTCGGTTTCTCTCTCTCTGTCGTGCCGTTCATTCCTCTACATCCATGTCATCAGTCTGAAAGGCAGTTTCACCGATTCCCCTTCGAGGCCGTTGATCATGAAGGCCGGTGGTGTGTTCTGTGCTTGGCATTGTCTCCACTCTGAAGCTCTGTTTTGTTTCACTGCCCTCCAGGATCCTATCCTTCGCCGCTCAGGAATGTACACAGTGGGCATGGCGTACTGCGGCTCTGGGAACAACAAGGCCATCCGACGCCTGCTGCATGTGGCCGTACGTCTTCCCTCCTCATTCTCACGCCAGACACTTACTTAAGTCTTAATAGGGTCCCCTTAGCCAGAGTGGAGAGGACTGCCCTAATGATTAGTTTACACCATCATAGTGAGGACTGTGTAGTCCGATGGCTAACGTTGATTCCTTCTTCTGGAATCTCTGTAGGCGCTAAATGAATTTGCAGGCTCTCTTGTCCTCTATGTTAAAGATCTAACTGAAGATGAAAGGGGACAAATTACTCATAAAGTGATTCAGTAGCTTTATCCTTCACAGTTTCAGTCCCTTTCAAAATGAGCTGTTTTTGAAAGAGGGCCCAGTGTGGGGCGTGACCAGCAACAGCTTAAAAGTGACAGAGCCCTGAAATGGCTGGTTTTAAAACGGACTGCAACTGTGAAGAATAGCGCTGGTAAGATCTCTTTGTGAGAGTGATTTTGTGAAAAGAACTTCATGAACATATTTGTAGAATATAGACCTTTTGTAACTTTTGTATAATGTCACCTTTAAAAGCGTGATTTAAAAACATGGTTGCCTGCAGGGGGCAGCCTCTTCTCACTCTGGTGCTGAAGAGACCCTCAAACTTGGTAATTGAGCTGCATGCCCTGTGTAAAATGCAATATACTAAAACTGTATTAAGGGACATGTCCTAAAAATGCAGGTGGATCTTTAACCAGATTATTTAATGGTATTAACTCACTGAACCTTTATACTTGTGTGTGTACACACACACACACACACCCTTACAGTGTTTACAGTGTGTTTTGGGTTATTTGTAGCAGCATAGAGGATGTTCTTCTCAATCACTATTTGCTAAAAGGTCCCTAAAACTTAATATTTTACCATAAAACTTACTATATCTGTGAAGGGGGTTTAGGTTCAGAAAAGTATGTAAGTAGTTCGCGTAGCACTGCAGAGTAGAACAGTCGCTTAATGTTAGTCGATAGAGACCATATTCTGTTCTGTGGCTGTCCGGAGTCTACCAGAGGAGGATGGGTTACACCTGTGGGTTCTTCCTTCAGCTTCCTTCAGCACTTTATGAATTGAATTGAACTGAACTAATACCAAAGACAAGTGCCACATGCATCCATTATGAGACATAGTGGATTTTGGGCTAATTCTTGATGAACAGCTCGATAAAAGCCTTTGCTTATTTTAGGTGGATGTTCTTGTATGAGGTAAGGTCACAATTTGGTTTTCATAGGACAAGTATTGATGCAGTCCAGGCACTCGGGGCGAATTCAAATTTATGGCTGCATCTCAAATTCCGTTACCCTTGAGCGTGGAAGGAGACAAAGTCTCTTCTGTTGTGCTTTATTTATTGAACCAGTGAGTCAGTGGATTTGATAAGACTCTCATATTAAGAGGATAAAGACGTCATCCGGGAAACGTAAACGTGCTCTTTTGCTGATGATATACTGATATAATTATTACTGCCCACACACACTACTGAGATTAACGCTTAATATCTAGATTGGTTTTAATCTCACACCAAATATAACGGCCATATTTGTAGAATTATACTGTGCACTTTAACACTGTAGACACCGGCGTAACACTGCAAACAATTCTATAACCCTCTACACCCCACTATAAAACTGTTCACCATACCATAACCCTGTTACACCCTACTGTAGTACTGTACGCCCTACTAAAACTGTATACACCCCACTATGACACAATGCTATAACCCTGTACACCCCACTATACTGCTCTACAAAGCTGACACCAAAAGCTGAAAATTGGCTTTAAAGTGTCTTAGTATGGCTTTTGTAGTTACTGCAGTTTTCACACCATCATTTCTCTGAAACGGGACGAGTTTCCACCAGGATATTTTCTCAGAGACCAAGGAGAGTCCTAAACCCCTTTGTAGTCTAAACTCAATTTTGACCAAATAAGTAGTTGCTGCACTTTGGCTTTGTAGGGCAGTATAGCACTGAACACCCCACTATAACACTAGACATAATTCTATACCCCTGTATGCCCCACTGAAACACTGTACACCTCACTATAACACTGTACAGCTCTGTATAATACTATAATACTGCACCCCCATTATAATACTACAATACTGTACAGCATACTATAATAGCACACTGTCACACTAGACTATAATACACTACACCATTCTATAATGTTATGTGCTTCACTTTAACCCTGGATTTACATTTACGGCATTTATTTTATCCAAAGCGACTTCCATTCCCTAACTACAGGGGGCAGTCTCTCCCTGGATCAACTTGGGGTAAAGGGTCTTGCTCAGGGACCCAGTGGTGGTGTCTGGAAGGTAGGATTCGGACCCATGACCTCTTGGTCCAGAGGCAAGTTTCCTACCCATTAGGCCACACTATTACACTATAACCCTCTGCATTAACATTCACACTTTAACAGATATGGGGTCACATACACACCAAACCAAGTGGAATCACGATGTGTCTTGAAGGCTGTTTACACTTATATTTAGCACCGTCCACTTGTGATCGATCGTCTTGGCTGCGTTTAAAGTGTGAACAGGGTCTCAGTAACCCCTGGGATGTCAGTAGAAGTGATATGGGTGATGTCAGGTTTTTATGATGAATGGCTTTGCTTTGTCTTCGACAGGTGAGCGACGTGAACGATGATGTGCGCAGAGCCGCTGTCGAGTCCATTGGGTTCATCATGTTCAGGTAGAGTCTCACCTTTCTCTCATCTCACGGCCTCCTGTGCAGTTCAACCTCGTTTCTATATACGGGTGTAACAGTTTCAATGCAGTACTGAAAAACCAAAGGGCGAAGGAATGGAAATGTCGAACTGTGGAGCTGAAACGCTCCTCGCTGTCTTTCAGGTGCCTCTTGAATTTAGTAAGTGCATCATATCAGTCAAGGGAGTGGGTGAGGGGGTGGGGCTTATGTTGCAGACACTCACCAGTAGTGTTTTTGGGTTGTTTTTTTTTTTTTTTTTTTGTTTTTTTTTGCAGTTTGTCATGGCTGTGATCTTGAGTGCTTGTTTTGTTCAGATTTAGTTCTCGCTAAAACCTGAAAGCACGCATCATTAAACCCCCTGTTTATGTGAGTCGTCCTGAGAATGTTTCTGTAAGTGAATGTCTGATCTTAACCAAACCTGCCCGGCGAGACGCTTTGAACCTTTTCCAGAATATCAGTTAGCAACCAGGCCGGAAAGCTTTCCCCTAAAGCTGCTTCTGTGTTGTGTTTTTTTTTTTTTTTTTCCACTGTTGCGGTCGTTGGCTGAAATAGCCTTTGAAGGTTGCGGGATGTTGTGACCTCCTGCAGGCCAGAATAGCTCAAATGCTTATTTTCGACAAGTTCTGATTGTGTTTGGCTTCTTTTCGGACAGCCTGCGTCTGTCAGCCCCGTCCCAGGATTTTCCCCCAGCTAAGCCTGATTAATATGCCTGCACATGTATACACAAAGGCCAGATTCCATCCATTCTTCTGGAATATTTTCCAAATGTGTTTGGAGTATCTTTTCAAATGGATGTTGTTGGTGGTTGACTTCAGCCAAGCTCCTTCGCATTAATACCTCCAAAAGCAACACTGAGATTGATCCTTTCCGCCCCGGCTTTTAATGGAGATGACTTTTCCGTGCTTTATTTGTGATGGGTCCATGCCCACCATCGTTTGCTTTGCAGCCTTTAACCAGCATGTCAGTGTTTTTGAGACTCTGTCAGGTTTTTTTTCCCTACAAGTCTCTTTGTGGAAACTTCAGCGATCTTCTCTGAAGGGTGGAGGTAAACGGATTGAGAGCCATGCTGGCTTTTCCCAGCACATCTGATCTGATTGATTCCAAAGCTGATTCCAAGGCTTAGGATATTTCTGCTGTGACTGTAAGGTTTGCTCTTTGATGTTTTACTATTTCAGACTGACTTTCACTGCAAAACTAAAGTGCAAGTACTTTAAAGGGCTCATCTGCTTTTTTTTTTTTTGGTTACATTTTATTTCTTTCTCCTGAGGTGAGGTTTAATGTGTGTCCACCTAAACCATCATTTTGACTGGACAATCTCTCCTTACCCATTTGAATTAAATATTGTTTTATAAATCTCATTTTTTAAGACTGATTTATGCTGGTTGGCTGCCAGGGTAGGGATAAATTCAACAGAACAAATCAGCCCAATCAAAACAACTTCACGTTTGTTAAACTCATGGGTGAATTAAAGCTATTAATACTAAATATAAGGTCATCTGGTACCGTGATTATATTTGGAAAGTTATTGAATTTTAGCTTTTTGCACTACAGCTTTCAGACGTAGATTTGTTAACGGTTCACTTTAAACAATTTTAACGTGTTTTTGTAGAGATGACATGATACTTTTTTCAGTACTAATATTGAAACCCTGAGTATCAGACAATATCAATGTGGCGTGTGTGTGTGTACAGTCCTATGCAGAAGTCTTGAGCCACCCCACATTACTATATTTGGCTTTGTATGACCTAAAAAATGTAAAATACTATTCTGTCAGACTGTCTGATCTCCGTCACACTGAGGAGATTAAAGTACAGAAATGTGAACAAATGTGTTACTGACAGACTGCAGAGTGTCTAAAGATACAAGGAG
>JBBPDB010000118.1:33761-46835 GCA_037974465.1 Brachypetersius altus
TTATTTTTTGTCTATCCTCTATTCGTATATTCTGTTGTCTATTTTTGCCTCAATGCAATTGACATAAGAACTTCCCTCAGGATGAATAAAGGTCTTTCCTTTGTCTTATACACTCCAGCACATTTGTATTAAATCATTTTCACTTAAATATTTTTGAAGTGGATGTTCATTTGAAAATCTCAAATGAAACAAAAAACCTTGTATCTCAAGCAGCAGTACTGCAGCAGAAAAAGAACCTGCTGTAAAGCTGTGCTGGGAGGGTGCGTGCAGTGGAGAGGAAAATAACTGCCCACAACACTTTCCATTCTTAGCAAGTAATCAGGCACAATTAGGTGAAGTGTGCCAACCTGTTTTCTCCTGTAAATTTCCTCCTCCTCCCTTCTCTTCTGCTCTTCCTGCTGCCTTCTCTTCTCCTCCCGACGCTTCCGCTCCTCTTCCTCTCTTTTGGCCCTGAGTTCAGCTTCACGCCGCTCCTGCTGGAGCTGGAACACACACACACACACGTACGTGAATTGAGATAAAATTCCTGATAAAGGGGCACATAAACCTCGAATGCAAGCAGAATACAAAATAATCATAAATAATTAAAATCTATAAGGAGAACTACGTCACTACAGGAAGTCCTCGACACACACAACGTTTAAAGTTTACGACACGCTCCCCCATTAAAAAACGCTTACATACGCCATTAGTGCGGGCAATCTAGTTTGGTTGGTTGCGTGCGGTGGAAGGATACACAGTAACGCGGCATATGAGTGAGGGAGTTGCCGTCCTCCAATACGCTTAGCTTCGCCATTCTGGACTGTTAAAAGTATGTGGGTGGTGATGGCCTAGTGCATAGGATACTTGTCTCAGGTCATGGGTTCGAATCCGACCTTCAGCAAAACCTCCACTCCTGAGACCCTTAACCAGCGAGTTGCTCTAGGGAGAGACTGCCCCCTGCAGGTAGGGAATGGAAGTCGCTATTGATAATAGCACCTGCCAAATTCCATAAATGTTTGTCCACTTCCTTTTTCCGTGGCGTTTTTATATTCTAGATTATGATTTTACTGTGTTAGGATCAGTAAGTGATTGACACCAGGGTGTGTTTCGACATACACCAAAATTTGGGTTATGTCACTGTCGAAGGAATGGATTGAAGTCGTAACTCAGGGACCCCCTATACATACACAACGTGTCCAAGTTACGACGGAAATCCGTTCCTACAACAGTGATGTAATCAGATGTAAGCCTAAGTCATAACTAAACTGTACACGGTACTGTAGTACGCTACATTACTGCATAGTCTGCGCATTGTTTCGGCGCACACCACTAAACTAGTCTGCCTACATGAGCATCGTAAACTCGGAAAGTCCTATGTTGAGACCCCAGTCACTCGAGGACCCCCTGTATTTAACAATATGAATCAACACCTACTTTCTGCAGCTGCTCGAGAGTTGGACCCTGAGTTGAGTTGCCCATGGTTAAGTCCCACAGACCAGCCTCGCTGCCTGTAGACACAGGTTGAGGACAGAACCAGAGGTTAAGGAACTGATACAACACCCTTTACAGCAGCAAGTGCCAATTCAGTTAGAGGACGGCGATGTTTACCTGGCGGCTGTGGGGATGAGGTATGCATGTCCCACAAGGGGCTGGCTTCCGGCACAGACACGGACCTGGGCAACATCCCTGGCTCCCTACTACACACACACACACACACACACACACACACACACACACACAGTGTTAATCAGCTGGTTCAAAGGCCCAGTTACGGAAGCACTGACATAAAAATTTTGCAAGTAAAACTGCTTCTGTTTCGAAAGAGGTTGCAGCAGTCATGACCCTCGTCTCACAGTGAAGCAATTCTTGTGCCAAGCTTATGACAAAGCACTGGTGAACATTAACAAAAACTCTTTAGCAGTTTAAGTTTAAGATTTAAGCATCACGTTTTTGTTTGTCTCAGCACACCATTTTACATAATTCTTCTCAACAACACCTTGAATTAACAAATTAAGGGGGTACACCCTGTGCAATGCATTTTGAGCACAGTAGGGATACGTTACCTGTTCAGGTGCTGGAACCTCACGTGGAGCTGCTGGTAGAGGGCAGCCGTGGCCGCCTGCTCCAGCTGCTTCCTCAGGAACTCCTGGTCCATATTGCCCTGAAAAACACAGCACTGTTTAAAATACGGCCCGAGCAACAGCGAGTACAGCGTGAAGCAATGATTCGGCTTTATGTACACGACGACCCCGTTTACACCTGGTCCGTTCATATGACTAGTCTTGGGCTCGTCTCCTGACAAGACTTGAACCACATAGATTTACACCTTTTAGTCAAATGTGTCTCCTGTCATCCAGACTGAAGTCTGTTATTGTGCAGTGAATCATAAGAATATCCGTTCGTACACAACCGTCACCTGATGCTCCTCCTCACTACAGTTCCATTCAAAAAACAACTCAATATAGCAGACCTCTGTCGATGCTTACAAGAAGAGGGATGTTACGAATAATCATCCTCAATGCATTCCAGTCATTAACTAAGTTTATGTAGCTAGTCTGTTAAAAAAAAAAAAAAAAAAAAGTTTAAAAAAAATTTTTAATTTTGATGCAACGTAAAATTTAACAACGCGGGTGCTTTAGTCGAGCTAACAGACACTTCCAAGGTGGATCCAAACTCTGGTTACCATATGAACAGAAAAAGCAGCGATTCCCAGGTTAAGTGTGAAGGATGGTTTCTTATTCTGTGTGTGTGTGTGTGTGTGTGTGTGTGTGTGTGTGAGAGACCAGCACCGAACTGGTTTGAGCGAGTGAATTCACTTCGGTTTTGGGTGCGTTCACACTTGCCTTGGCTTTCTAATCCCGGACGCATTAAGTAACTTGGTGTAATCTGGGCTGTTCTCACTCCTTATATAAAGGTCAACCATGCCAGACAAATCTCGAAGCCTAAATATTAATCTTGTGTCATGCAGAGTCAAGAAGCCCATAAAGTCTATTAGAGATGAACATACACCTTTAAATGGCTTGGCACAGTGTGGTACAGGCAGGTAGTTAAGACACTGAACGATGAACTTCTGTCAGTAATTAATGTAAACTTCTTAGATCCAGTACTGCAGCTAAAAAAGCAAACACTGGACAATTCCTACACTGAGCACCTGCTTGTACTACAGTCACTACAGAGTGGGAGCTTCTCTCTCACCAGGAGGGGTGGGGGTGAAGGTCCTGGAGAGAAAGGCACGCGCCCCCACATCTTAATAACGTCTCCCAAAGGCTGAAATCCCTCATCACAGCCTCGCTTTACAAGCAGGGTCATGGTGAAGTAGCCCGCCTGGAACCACTCACACATCTCCACTGGACTGAATGGGCCTGCAGGGACAAAAGAGAAACACTTTCACTGTTAAACATGTAATATCATGACATTCAGCTGCGCTGTGGTTCGATCGGCTGCAGCTGACATCCTGAGCCTGTTTGCCGGAAGGTGCGTTATACCGAAGAAGAAAAAAAACGCGAGACGAGCGTTCGTGTGCGTGCGTAAGCTTACCTTGGATTTCGCCTTGCGGGTCTTTGTAAAACCACTTCATCGCAGACTCGTGAGTCAGGGCCAAGGCGTTGGCGGAGTGAGAGAGAGGGTGTGTGGCTGAATGGGAGTGTGAGTGCGTGGAGGGCTGCGTGTGTGTGTGAGCGGCAGCACTGTGGCTCTCTTGAAGTGCTTGCGTGAAACACTCCTCTTCCAGAGAAGTGTCTTGGAGAGAGGCCACCATCTTCTCCGCCTCCTAGAAAGATAAAAAAAAAAAAAAAAGGAAAAAACGCTGTTACTCACTCAGGATTTGATGGAGTTCGTAAATAAATAAAAATGGCAATAAACAGAAAGCTCACTGTCTTCAAACGAGTCAGTCTTAACTAGCATTTTAGAACAGAAGTAGAATGATCTGCATAAAAATGGGCACTTTGTGTAAAAAATATTGATTCTCAAAAATACTCTATTTTCCACTTGCTGAAAACCAGGACGGAGGCTAAAAGACATTCTGATAGTCTTGTAGCTCAAGTTCTAAAGAAATGAAGCAAGATCTGGACTTTAAACATGCCTGGGCTGATGGACATCATGAGTATTTGAAGAAAAAAAAACTGTACAATCGCAAACCAGTCGTTTAACGGATTAGTTTGAAGAGACCAATCCACAGGACTATGGCTGAAAAACCCTGGTGTGGAGAAACGTCTGACCTGCTGAAGGTGCTTCATGCCGTCCTCCTCCTCTGTGTCTCCCCCTGGAGGTGGGAGTTCAGTAACAGCCATGGGGAGAGGGGGGGCTACAGCAGCTGAGGAATTCTGAGTGGGCTGAATGCTGCCCCCTACTGGAGCTGCTTCTGAAAAACACAAACGTTTTAAAAGTTGAGAAAAACAGCACAACTAGATTTCAGTGAAGTTCCCAACCTTCACTTTAGTCTTGATGCTAAATTAAACAAAAACAGCCAACACTTCATGATGTTTGATGTTTTTATCTATGAGAACGCCAGGTTTAAAGATAAGTGTCACTGTGTTAAAAACCAGCAGCATGTAATGTGTGTGGCTTGTGGTGGAGTCTAAACACCTTCACTAGGCTGGAGAATGGGCTTTAAGGGAAATCCGATGGGGGGCAGGAGTGTCTCCTGCTCCAAGGGGTGAGAGGGTGCAGGAGCAGAGGCAGCAGAAGGAGAAGCAGCTTTAACGTCTCCTCCTTCCAATACACCTGTAGTTTCAGTTTCCTCCGCTGTAACAGAATCAGAGGTGCAGGGGTGAGGGCTGGTAGAAGCGATTGATGGCACTTAAATGAGCAAGAAGTCGAAAAAAGTGTCTAAAATTTTCCTCAAAGTTATAAAGTATCTCCAAATCAGTTTGAAAGTTACAAGGAGGGCTGTAGAAATTGATCACTAAACTAAACAAGGAACACAGTAAGTAAATATATGAACAGCGCAAAAAAAATACAATTAACCCTTAAATTTCAGGCTTATTAAGCATTAACTACATGGACCACAAAGCAAACTGCCTGGAGGGTGCTTCACTGCACAATGAGCCTCATCTCACCTTTCTCAGCAGCATTTTCCTTCCTCTCAAAGCCAGACTCCTCTTCCTCCTCTAGAGCCTCAAACTCCAGCTCCTGGTCCTCAAGGATCGCATCTCTTGACGACTTCTGAAACGACGCACAATATTTGATATAACCGTACGACCCTATTTTTCCCGTAATGCTACTTATTGAATTTAACCAGGAGAAACAAATGCACACAACTACAAACTACACAGTTCTGGAAGAGTTGAATATTAACTGTTTTATATTGGAAGAAACAAATCTATGCTTGATTTTCATGAACATGGTGAAGTGTGCGACCCTAATCCCGAACCCTTCCCACACATTAACCTCAGGAAAGCCAGCTTGCTTAAGATGACCCTATCGTTGCTGGAGCTTACAGGGTAGTACTGGACGTGGGTTTCTGAGCCTTGAGGGTAAAATACTTTTAATTTAAATTATTAAAAATGGACATTTATTTTGGATTTTTGATATTTTATGAGAACCCACAACAGTAATGCCTCTTCACCAGCATGGTGTAGTGTTACGTCCCTTGAAGTCTCTTTGAAACCACAGTAAAATGCCATCGAACATACAAATGCTAGAAGCTGGCGGCTCACTCAGAACCCAGAGGGAACGCAGAAACAGGAGATTTGATGGTGGGTCGTTGCCATTATTCTTCAACAGACCCACCTTAACACACATAAAAGCCCCTGTGGCGTCGAAGGTTCCCATCTCTCCATCCTCTTCGTCAGTGCACCACTCTGGCAACCCGTCTCTCTCGTCTTCTCCTCCCTCGCTTCCAGACCTCCTCCGGCTGACTTCTCCGTCCCGGAAGTCAAAATCAAACTTCCGTCTCCGGCCTTCAGCTCCGCTTACATGATCTCTCCAGCCAGCGGAACGGGGAGCCCCATCTTACAGAACAGAAGAATACAGTCACAAAAACGATCGAACAAGAAACTAGGGCCCCATTTTTGATTCAATTTACACACAGCACTACTGACTGTATAAAGCTGACCAGTATAAAGTAGTCAGTAAGTGCTTGAGGCATTTGTTACTTTTTAAATCAGTACTGGCAAGTCTAGCTCCCTCTTGCAATCAAATCTGCGGAGTCCTTCGCCTCTTCAAGCATCGTCTGAAGACCCGCTTCGTTTTTAGGAGCATCTTGGCGACTAACCAGTCCTCCCACGCAGCTCTTATACATATTTCCCTCTATATTTACTAAATCCCTCAGACACTCACCCTCTTAACTGTTGTTCCTTACTTGTGTATTAATCTCTGCCTTTTCTCTTTGACAGGGTTTATGGTGAGTAGCTTAGCTGGCAGTAACTTGGTTAAAGTTACGTAAACGTAGCTCCAAACAAATGCATATTTACACAACGGTCAAAAACTGAGGCCCATTTAAACTGTGCCTGACGTGCATGTACCGTCTCGACGGGCGCCTGCGATCCTCCAGCTTCCTCCCGGCTCCGCGCCCTCCTCCTCCTGCTCTTCACGGAGAACACGCCAGTTGTCGCTGTCGGATCGAGCATAGTCTTTTCTTCCTGAGCCTCCGTCCTCAAACCCTCCGCGCCCACCTTCCCGCCGCAAGGGCTTCTCAAAGCGCCGCTCGCCCCTAAACACATCACAACAAATCAAACACCCAAGACAGATCACACATGTCAAACACAATGCTGTGGAATAATCATGAAAGCAATTTGCACACATTGCAATTGACTCAAGCTGGTTTTCACTCATAGGACTTAAATTACTCTTAAATCATTCCAGCTCCAACAGGGTCTTACGTCAAGAATCATAAATTCATTAATATTTCCAGTATCAAACCTGTCGTCCCAGCTTTGGCTCCGGTGAACCTCTCGGCTGCGGCCGAAGCCCAGCTCCTCGTCGACGCCTCTTTGGTAGAACCCTCCCTCGCCTCTTCCTCTTCCTACAAGAAGAAACATGGAAACGTCTTACTTTACATACACTTGAGAGGAACTCGACTGGCCGATTCGACAGCGTGGGTGACGTGTTGACTCGCCTCGCCCTCCTCGGGTGGTCCCGCGGCCTCGGGGCGCACTGACTGATGCTGCCCCGCCTCCTTTACCCATGAGCCTCAGCACAGCCACACTGTTCACAGACATGGAGAAGTTCCTCTGTGGACACAAGCAGGATTACAAACCGCACGACTGACAAGTTACACATTCTGGAGTTTTCCTGCTCCAACACACAAGATGTAATGAAGATACAAAAATGTGAAGAACTGCGGAAAGGTTCCTAATTGCTTTACAGCTGTTACCAACACTGATGCTGGAAGGACGAAATCAAATTTCAGTTTCTAAACTCACCTGCTCCTCCTCAGTCAGCGGCACTAAGGCCAGGGGCTGCTGAGGCTCGTCCTGCAGGATACAAGCAAACTCCTGCATATCCTCTGGGACCTAAATGTGAGAGGAAAAATCAGTCAATGGGCAGAATTTAGAGACCACTGCGAAGACGACTACTCTAGCTGTGATGCATCTCTCCTGAATTTATGGCCAAACTGAGCAACTTGTGCAGCACAGAGGGAGAATACAACTGACTTCTGTGCAGCACTGGAGTTTAATCCCCTGCATGGGCAAGCAGACTACGCTACACCAATAAGTGTATACAAATCTTTCATTTGCATGCAGAAGCCACAAATGGCAAATTTTGCATTAGAAATGCATAAACATAAATGCAAGTTTATTTCTTTTGAGTAGGTTTTAAGAGTAGATCTTCAGTGGCCCTATAATGGGTTTAAGTGATCTAGACATAAGTGTGAAATGAATTCGGTCATTAGTGCAGCTGCTCCTCAGACAGCTTTGGTTACATTCTGCTCCCTTCACACACACTGGATTTTTTTTGTTTGACGTTGCAACACAGATTGGTCCACGAATTGTGAGCAATTTTCATGCAGTTTGTGCACAGCCTTAGCCGTGTTTGCCAAAAGCACAACCTGCCTGAAGCACAGTTTATCACAGACACGCTGCCCTGCAGCCACTCACCTTGTTATCTTTGATATAAAGTGCTAACATCTCCTCGCGGCCATAGCGGTACTCGGCCAGCTTGGACTTTGGCATTGCTGGGGAAGGAGGGGGGGACGTGACACTCCCTCCTCTGGATAGTGCACGGAGCCTGGGGAAATAACACCCGACCAGCATTACCATCACTTTCCTCGGGACAGAAGTTCGATTCCCGGTCAGGGAACGAAGCTTTTAACGTAAACACACTTTAGTTACCACGCGCAAATACATACTATCGCAAGAAAAGCAAGACAACTATGGATGCTGTTCATTGACTACATCTCTGCCTTTAACGTATTTCAGCCCCAGTACTGTTTCTGCTACACTGTTTCTGCTACACTGTTAGGGCTGCTGTTTTCTTACATTAACATTAACCCAAAGCACATTTGTTCAGGCTGGTGCATGGACAGGGTACGAAATCTGCTGCTTTTCGTCTCTGCAACTTTATGGTCCTTGTATGTTGTGACTTTAATCAAAAATGAACAATCAGGATCATCTTCATCATGATGCTCTTCACCCCTTCGGTGCCACTGGGAAATCATTCCATCACTTCTCTTTAAAACAAATTGCTGGAAACATCTGTTTCCTCATTTAGACACTTATGAAGAGGAAGTAAAGCGCTAAAAATGTTACAACAGGGGTCAGAAAAGGTGCTGAAGAGAATTGGAGAGGATTAACCAAACCTGCTTACCATTCTGGACCGAAGTTCAGCGTCTCAGCAGCCGTCATTCTTGTCCTCAGGGTTCAAAAGCTTCTTTTGACAGAAAAAAAAGCAGCAGGAACTTAAAATCAACTTTCATCTTTACAAACAAATCTATACCAAGACACCTGCTACCCAAACCTGGAGTTATGTACCAATAAGAGCCGTACTGCAGTCATTTCTAGGATTCTAAGATTTAAACCATTTGATTTTGTGACATCACACACACACACACACATTGTGTTAAAATGTATTAAAACATTTAAAAGATTGTAGGCATATATTGACTGGGGCCTGAATAACCTCTTCAAAACTTACACTGTCTACAGCCTACATTACAAATACAGACTAGTGGTTAGGTTTAGGCACTGGCCCTGCAATCAGAAGGTTGTGGGTTCGAAACCCAACTACTAATGTCACCACTGAGGTACCCTTGAGCAGGGTACCGCCCCCAAACACTGCTCTCCACTCATTGGTGGCAGCCCCCTGCTTCGCTTAGTGAATGGGTTAAATGCAAGGAACAAATTTCATATAGTCACACATGTGCACCGTGTGAACAATAAGGGTTAATAAAATAAATAAATGTTTTAAAAAATATGGACCCTTTCAGACATTCTCCAGACCTCTAAAAACATGTCAAAACCGTCACGAATCCACAATACAACTCTACCGTGATCTCACCTTGTCCAAACAGCGGAACTGAACGACACCAGGATGCCTCGCAGAGCGGATGCTGAGGTGGGCTTGGTTACTTAGAGCTCTACACAAGTGGATGAATAGCTGCCAGAATTAAGTGAACAGTTGATATAGACACAGGACTATCAAGAGTAATTGTAAGCGCTCTTAAAAAGGGCACGGCGCTCAAACTGCTCCTGCAGTATCTTGTTTAGAAGAGAGAAAAGGGAAATCTTTCAGAAATACCACACTACACTTTGCGTGTAAACTGTGGAAGCGTCGATACGAGCAGTATTTCAGGGCAGTTTTCTTGCACTATTGCTGGACGTCTCTCCCTCTCTTTTCTCTCCTCCAGTTCTCTCGTTTTTCAGCTGCTCTTTTACAAACACACCTGCATTCCTGACACCTGCACAGAAATAAGAGAAGAGGAGAAATCAGCGCTGATATGGCAATGCAGGAAAACACAAATTCTTTAGACCAATTTAATCTAGACTCAGTCGTGATTGATTTCTTTGTTTAATTTAAACTTGCAAGTGCATCTTAAAGAAACAGTAACATTATCACGTTCGTTTGAAGCCAGATCACAGCTGGGCCTGCAACAGACGGTCAAAACATCTGCAGCAATTCTAATTGGTGAAAACTTTACAGACAATCAAGACATTTACAGTCACTCCTCAGCGTCCTTCTCCCAGCACACTCTCAGTCTCTCCTCAGCAAGTGTCCAAACAGTCAACAGTCTCAGACTTTTTCCTCAAAAAAGGTCAAACTCGAGCTGCTCCTCTAACAAACTCATTCCTGATTCTGTCCATCCTCGTTACTCCGAGTGCAAATCTGAACATTTTCACCTCCGCTTCCTGTCTCCAAACCATCAAACCAGACAACGCAGCCGGCCTCACTACCTGTACATCACCACAGCAAATACGTTTACTGTACATCACCACAACACAAAGGGCAGAGAACTAAACCTGGATGGAAGATCTGACAGATTACGGAGGTGAAAATCTGCAGAAGATCCAACTAACTTTCTCAGGCACCAGCAGCGCATTCTCAGTGAGGTTATGTAACATACTTGGGTTGAGTTAATACTGGAGCCTCTTGGACGGCCACTTCTTCACATTTTAACCCAAAATGCAATAAATTAATCACATTTTCACAACCATGGAAAACTTCTCAAACTTGGATCAACCTACAGGATCGTCTAAAATCAATGTCTTAATAAGTAGACGTAATCACCAGCCATGCTAGGGCAGTTTCCTTTCAAAGTCAAAAGCGACCTCATATTAAAATATACACACAAAAATATGACTTTCGGGGGGGAAAAAAATAGGTCGAGACTGGCATGACGGAGAGCGCATCGAACCTCAGCCGCGTTCCGCGCACTGGGAGACGGTCGAGCTCCAAAATTTAACTCGGGGATTCATCCCAAGGCCTTCCGAACGAGAAGCACTTCAGGTAAATAAAACGGATAGATAAAAAGAAATGCACGGAATATTAAAACGTTAAAAACATTAACTACTTACCTCCAATTTATGACTTTATTTGTTTGTTATTTTTTGCAAGACTGGCCAAAACAGGAGCCCCAGCCTGCTAGCTAGCTAGCAATAGCAGGCTAGCTAGCCAGCCGAAACGCTGCACAGAAAGTCTCTCGAGTTTTTAAGAGTTTTGCTCCGGTTTTGCTTCGCGGTCACGAACAAACACGGCAGTAATGTGTCTGTCCCTCGCAGTGGTGCAGCGCTGAGCTGTTTGTTTATTTGTTTATTTTCGAGTTGCAGCCCTCGCGCGTCGCTCCTTCTGTTGTTTGTGTTTTACAAAAAATGGCCGTTTACAACCCATGTGACAAAGACCAACCAATCAGAGAGCACTCTCGCTAGAGCCCGTATTCTTGAGTATGTTACGTTCCAATATGCGCCTCACAGACTCGTTCACTCTCTAGGGCACTTTTGGGTTGCGCCCTAAAAACGGTTACACTGTGTATACTAAGTACCAGATATTGGGACTCGAGTCTGAGACACGGACTCGAGTCGCAATTATGTCGCACAAACAAAGTCTTGTGACTTGACTTTAGACTTCCCTCAACGACTGGAATTTAACTAACATCATGCGGCCGTATCATGAAATACATGGCCGATATCAGCCAAAGGGACGCTAACAAATTTCTACATGGCTCATGGCTACCCCAGGCCAACGATTCTCAAACTTGGTACCTATGTGCAATACATTTTGATTCCAAATACTTCTCTCTTGATATCTGCATTTTTGTAATTTCACAATTCAATTTTTCTGATAAAGGTACATCTTTATTCTACTTATTGTACAGAGTGTTTTAATTTTAAATTAAACTATATTTCTCCTCTTAGTACACTTTTTATTATGGGTAAGTTGTACTATATTTCTTTTCTTAATATATTTCTAGTCTGAGTATATTCTATTATATATTCAGGTATTTTATTGTGTATTGTTCTGTCGTGTGTGAGTGTGCAGTCGTGATGTGAACAGTTTCCTCCGGGATCAATAAAATTCTCTGATTCTGATTCTGATTCTGATAAGCTCTTAGATTCTCATATTGGTAGAGAGAATTCCACTGGAACAGTATCACATGCTGACGTTTAAAGCGCAGCCGTGCGCATGTTGTTGCTTCTTTAGTATTAATCAAGTCTGAATATGGGTGTTGGGATTAATAGTGTATATCCTGAATAAAACTGTTATTTCTACCCTTCAGTTGACACGTAAGAACCTGATGGTAAGGAACCTAAACCGCTATAGAAAAACCATCGAAAGGGAAGCCGGCCGAGCAGAGGCGGCTAAATGCGACTTCTTCCCACGTACCTTCGAACTGCCCAGCGAATACTATTTGTTGGTCGAAGAGTTCAAGAGAAGTCCCGGGTGCACCTGGATCATGAAGCCAGTGAGAGTTTCCTTTAACATTTAATTCCATGATTATTCCAGACAGATTTATACCTGCAGCTTTATCATCCACTGCTGTCTAAGAGTAATTGGACAGGTCTTATTCAGGTGGCACGGTCGCAGGGAAAAGGCATTTTTCTTTTTCGGAAACTTAAGGACATCATGGAGTGGAAAAAGGTGCAGTATTTCTTTATAATTTTATGATTCGTGGATGTTTAAGTTGTAATGATTTAGTGCATGGAATATGTGTCTGACTACCCCTTTAACTGCAGGGATGCTTTTAGAGCCCGACCGATAAAGGGCCGATACGATACAAATATTTGTTGGTTTTAAAATCCGATATTCTGATATATCGGCCGATATATATATTAGTGGTGGGCATAGATTAATTTTTTTAACGCCGTTAATCTCATCGGAATCTTGGCGTTGAACGCAGAGCTCTATTTGCTAGGGTTGCAGCAGTGTATCATGTAGGGCTGCACGATATTCAGAAAACATGCGATAATGTAGTTGAGTGTTGCTATGGCGATATCACATGCGATAAGTGAGTAAAAACTTAGCCTATATAGTGTTAATGTTTTTCTGCTTTGGATTTGCTGGTAACATTTAAAAAAAAAAAATTAAAAAAAAAAATTTCTTTGACTTACATTGTTCTTCTCTATGGCTTATGTATTGTTGGGTTGGGTGTTGGCTAGTTATTATGTGACAGTTGTTGTATAGATGCTCTGACTGCAGTATCTCGGTTAAATAGTTGAC
>JBBPDB010000119.1:0-10126 GCA_037974465.1 Brachypetersius altus
ATATATGTGTATGTATATGAATGGGTGCACTTTGGAAACATGTGTGAGTGCGTGCGTGTGTGTGGAGTGTTTGGAGTGTGGATATGAAGCGGCCTGTGTTTCTCCGGCTGCCACGAATAAAAGTCCCTCTTTGATTACAGAGTTTTCCTTCTTCAAGGCAAACACCCTCACATATACACCTCTCCCTCCCTGCGGCCTGAGGCGGAAAACAAGTGCTTTCTAAAGGCTGTAGACACACAGGTGATAAAGAGCACTGTGCAAAACTACCCCGCATTTCATATATTGCTTCCAAAGATCCAGACTTTCTTGTATTTTAATGTAGTCTTAAACGGTTCTCTGGGCTTCCTGAAGGACTTTCAGTCCAGTCCCTGAACCTGACCAGTTTCAGGGCATGTTTGTTATTTGTTAAGCCACACAGCAACCTACATCTGAAAAATTCAAGCTGAACAAAGCACATCTAACTTAAGTCCTGAACCAGTGAAAAAAAAGGTGCAGATAATTCCAGATGATCAGGCAGTGATATACTGGTGGTGCTGAATGCTGATTAGTTGGACACCCTTATCTAGGCTCCTTGTATCTTTAGGCACTTTGCAGCTCTTTTGCACTGACAAGGTGATTCAAAGCTATAAATAAAGAAATTATGGGGTTCAAGAGCACAGTACTGTGTTTAAAAGAAAAACAAAAAAGCTAACGAACGTAAAGTCAACTGCGGCTAACGAGTCCTGAACTGTCTCTTGGGTCTGTCTATATTAGTCAAACCGTTTAGCAACCAGGTCAATCCTTTAGCACCAATCAGTGAAACACAGTCAGCAGTGGGTAATACCCTCACACACACACACACACACACACACACACACACACACACACACACACTCAGACAAGTGGATGAGGAAGCAGGACGGTTTGTCTCAATCCTGTTTACACAAATCTGATTAGTTTTCTTAAGAGTGCTAGCATGCTAATTTCTCTCTCTCTCTCTCTCTCTCTTTCTCCCCCTCCTCCTCCACAGCAGCTCGTTAAGCTAATCTCCAATCTAAAACCGGCCCAGGCAGGCTGCCATAAGGCACCTTCACAGGGGTGCGGAGGCTCGGAGGTAAAGCCGGACAAAGGCCTCCATGTTCCTCCAAAACTGAGCCCGCTTCACTCCCACAGACCTTCCAAACCCCCCGACCCGCTTCACGCCCGCCCCACCCAGAGGAAGATCCTGCTGCTCACAACAGTCTTTTCTTTGTCTCATCAAAAAATATATCATCTTCTTATTTAGAGCTTATTAAAGTCTGACTTGTTTCTCCTAAAACAAGTCAGACTTTAATAAGCAGAAAAGAAAAAAAAATCAACTCAAGACAGAAGTTCCTCTGCTGTTTTCATCGGCTTCTCAGTTTTCATCTCTTTAACAACCTTATGGAGCTCAAAACTGTCCGACTTTGACAGGCAAGATTTTAATTTGATCACAAAGACAAATTTCATCCACTTTTAGAAGAAAATAAAGGTCAGAGCTATAAGAAAAGAAATTAGAAATTTCAGTTTACAGTTAGTAGTGCAAATTGTAAAATCTTTTATATAGTTGTTGTTAGCCGCTCTCAGTTTTGTTATGCTAGTTATACAATCTTTTATCAAGCTGACTTAAAGACAGAAGGGCCATTTATTGAAGAGTAAACATAAAACCGTTATTAGAAATCAGCTTTGTAGCCATTAATTAAACCATAATAACGATCTGTTTATAAATTGTAATGTTGTTAAAGCTACTAGCATGCTAACATTGACAAAAGTATAACTCAGTTTGACAAAATCACTTATTACACATTCAGCCCACCATAGTGTAGATACATAGATACATAGTATAGTGTATCCTAGTCAAAAGCAATTGCAAGAAATGAACATGAACATTAGGTTGTTAAGTGGAATTTTGACCTAAAAACGTAAAAAATGTGACAAATTAACACTTAAAACACAGAAATTAAAACAAAGTAAGAACTGTTTGTTGTGCTGCTACATTTGGCTGATAAAGTGATATATCATCAATACTTGCGACAAATTACGTCACAGTATTTTCTGGGTCTTTGTGGTCAGTATAACATATAACATAAAAAATTAGACCAATCAAGAACATCTTTATCATTCCATTTTAACCATTTCCAACCATTCCTTCTTTTATTTAATTTTTTGTGTGAAATGAAAAATGAAAACTGAGTCTATGGTAGACTGTCCTACTAATGACTAATAATGAGTTTACTTACTTATTTTGTATGTCACTGTTTACAAAAATAAACTTAAAATAAAGGAAGGAAGGAGAGAAAATGGTTAAAATGGACTGATATGAAAAGATGACATCATGCCAGGCTGGCAACCAATCAGCTGCTTAGAAAGTTTTATACCCTGGTTGTTGTTCTTGTTGTTTTCAGGCTCTTTTATTATTTTTGTAAACAGTGAAATTAAAAATGAGTGTACGGTAGATAGGGAGATACCAACGCCCAACTTTAATTACTTATTTTTTAATTTCCTAATTCTAATTTAACAGGACGGAATGAGAGAAAACTGTTCTCATACCCGTCGCCAACCAATCAGCTGCACTGTAGAGCTCAGTAAAGAAACTTAACTTTAAGAAATCACTGCCCTGAGTCGAGTGGAGTCAGTAAAGTAAATTACAGAAAAGTCACTTAGACTTAAAACAAGCTTAATTTGAATAAGCGACTTAACTCACTTGCGGCTGAGTTTATTTAAGGTAAGTGAATTTATTTTGCTTTATGATGTATTTAGCTCGTTTTTACACTTGTTGTTCAATGACAGATCACAGGATCTGTGATAAATGTTGTTTTATGATCTGTGCACCTTTTTCCCTTTTTCTATTTCCTTTTCTTTTCCTTTCTTTTTGTTTCTCTACCTCTGTTCGCTTGTTCAGCGAGTGCTAAGCAGGGATGTAAGATTATCTTTGTGTTTTCAGGAATGTGATCTTGGAGAACAGTTCATTCGGGTCAGAACACCCAGAGAGCCGAAATCCACACTGGCACAACCTGCACTGCCGAGCAGAGATTTCACAAAATAAAACAACAGAAAATAACACAACAGATGATGACGCAACACAACACCATCTGCACTGCTGAGCAGTAAATACCAAAACACAACAAAATACAATACAATTCAACACAATACAACGCAGCACATCACAATACAACTCAACACAATCCAGTACAACTCAACACAATACAATACAACTCAACACAATCCAATACAACTCAACACAATCCAATACAACTCAACACAATACAACACATCGCGATACAATACAATTCAATATAATACAACTCAACACAACACAATACAACTCAATATAATACAACTCAACACAACACAATACAAGACAACATAATACAACTCAACACAACACAATACAACACAATATAATACAAGTCAACACAACACAACACATTACAATACAATAAAACTCAATACAATACAACTCAACTCAACACAACACAATACAACACATCACAATACAATACAACACAACACAGTAAAGCTCAACACAACACAACCTGCACTGCAGGCCAGAGATGTTCTTAAACAACACAAAGATTTCACAAAATAACACAACAGAAAATACCACATCACAATGCACCACCGTGTAAGGCAACACAACATTACACAACACAACCTGCACTGCAGAGCAGATGTTTCCTGCAACACACAACACAACACAACGCAACACAATGTAACCCAACACAACTCAGCATGACAACACAACACGACTCAGCACAACAATGCAGCCTGTTTATCACCATCCAACACGACAGGAATCACACACTCGTTACAAATCAACTCTGGTTCTGAAATTTGATTGGCTGGACCGCGTTTGTAGACACACACACACACACAATCATCTGAATTCCATATCGCCGCATCACATTATCAAACACTGAGAATATTCTTTCACTTTTTTGTTGCTTGGCAACCACAGGACTGTTTACAAACTACCCTGTTTGGAGGAAGATCCGCTCCTTGCGTTTATTATAAATGAATAAGCTAATATAACTATTAGATGAATGTTTTGTGTCTAAATTGACTTTAATGGAGATAAACAAAAAAGAATACGCTGAATTAATCTAAAATTTCAACTTTAAAGTGAGGAAGCATCAGGAGCTCCTGGACCAGGTGGATCTCATTAGAGCTGCAGGAGAACTCTCTCTTTCTCTTACACACACACAAACACACACACACACACACACACACACACACACACACACACACCTTCAGCCACAAATTGCTCTATTTTTACAAAGTTGCTTCCAAACTTTTGTCCTGTAGTGTGCATGTATAGGTGTGTGTCTGTGTTTGTGTGTGTGTGTGTGAATGAAAAAGTCACAGCTGATTTTTTTTCTCATTTCCAATCATCTCCATGTTTGTTGAGTTGCTGCTCATCTTTAAACATGGGCACTCAACCGAAACACCCTAAACTGTGCGAGTGAGCAGGAGAGAGAGAGAGAGAAAGAGAGAGACAGACAGAGAGAGATGAGAAAGTTTTTTTCCTCTCTTTCTCTCTCTCCTGCCGTTCTTCACCACTCCCTCCCTCCGACCCCCTGGGGGAGCGACTCCATGGTCGCCACGGCAACCAACGGGCGGCATTGTCCCGGGACCCGCCTGCTCTGAACACTGACAAAGACACGAGCGTGCGCGCACACACACACTCTCACACACACATGCAAACGTTCCTCATTCACAAGTGTGTGTGTTTAAAAGTTTCCCCAGAAGCTGCCGTTAATCCTGGCTGTCCTGGACACTCAACTGATCCAGAGTTTAATATAAGAATAATAAGAATATCTGGAGATGTTTGAAACTCTGGATGTGTTTAAAATAAAACTTCTGTCTATCTATGTATGTATCTATGTATGTATGTATGTATCTATCTATCTATCTGTTTGAAGTTGTTGTGTTTCTGCTGTAGGTGTGAGTGATGTGAACCTCAGTGTTAAATCGGTGTATTGTGTATGTTTATTATGTGTGTTTATTGTGTGTGTGTGTGTGTATTACTGTTATATTAGTGTTATTACAGTAAACTGGGAGAGTAATAAATTAGTGTTTATGCATCTGTGTGTGTTTGTGTGTGTGTGTGTGTTTGGTGGGCGCTGGCTAAGCCTTCTAAACCCCCAAAACTACCCCACATACCCTGTCCCGCTCCCCAGGTTACCATAGCGATTGCCACAGAGTAAAAAAAAGTTCCCCGACAACCTCACAGAGGGAGTCTCTCTCTCTCTCTCTCTCTCTCTCTCTGTCTCTTGCTCTCTGCCTCTCTTTTTCTCTCTCTCTTCTCTTTCTCTCTCTCTCTCTCTCTTCTCTCTCTCTCTTTCTCCTGTTCCAAATCTGTTCCTAATTGATTTTGACTGCAGCACAAAAACCCGAACAGGCTTTTGAAAGCTTCTTCCACACACACACACACGCGCACACACACACACGTTGCAGCACCGCTGACCACCATTTCATTGCGGAATATCGCGTTCTCAGAGAATCTGCCCTCATTATCTGGCTGAGAGGAGCGGGCAGAGGGAGAATAGTCTTATTGTTGCGCCGCTTCTCAGTTAACGCAACTTTCCAAACCACAGCCTTTCGGCCGAAGGTGCTGCAGGAGGGACGGAGCGAGGGCACGGGGCGGGAACGGCGGCTTAAAAAACTTTATTACTCACCGTTTTGGAGTCCAGCTCGTGCCTGGCCTGGGCCAGAACTTTGTCCACGCCGGCCTGGTCCGCGAAGGTGACGAACCCGAAGCCCCTGGACAATAAATACATCTGTCAACATTTGAATAAATGCACCTCCAGCCTCACAAGGCCGGGACAGAAGTGAGTGGATGTTGGGCGGCTGCTCTTAACAGGCCCTTTCCCCTCACCTGGAGCGCTTGGTAACCGGATCCCGCATCACCATGCTCTCCTTCACCTCGCCAAACTTACAGAAGTAGTCTTTCAGGCCCTCTGCGTGAAGAAAACACAGCGTAGAACCAGGAGCACACACAGCAGCTTTACACTTCACATTTACACATATACAACACATATACAAAATATCTTTTAGCACCTCACATCCCACATTTACAGCAAATTTTACTCTTGATCACCCCCTAAACTCAACACTAACAGTAGAATGTACTGTAAAATAGGCATAAATGGTCAATTAATCCCTTAAACTCCACATTAACAGCAGAGCTCACTGTAAAATAGGCCGAAATGATCATTAAACTCCTTAAACTCTACATTTCCAGCAGAGTTTACAGTCAAATAGCCTTAAAATGATCAGCCACTGAACCCTATGGGCAGCTGGATGATCGTTGTGTTTAGGGCGTTGGCCCTGCAATCAGAGGGTTGGGGTTCGAATCCCAACTGCTAGTGTCACCGCTGAGGTACCTTCCCCACACACTGCTCCCCGGGCGCCTCGTTGGTGGCAGCCCCTTGCTTCACTTGGTGAATGGGTTAAATGCAGAGAAATGACTATGCATGTAACAAATAAATAATCTTCTTCATGTAGAGCAGAAGTTACTCTAAACTAGCCTAAAGGTGATGAACTCAAACCCATGAACTCCATCTTAACAGCAAATTTCACTCTAAAACTGAAAAAAAAAAATCACTAAACCCCTTAGACTCCTTATTCACAGCAGAATTTACAGTAAACTATAATTTAAATGATCATCCAACCTCCACATTAATGGCAGAGTTTATTCTAAAACTGAAAAGTGATCGTTAAACCCCTTAAAGCAGACCTTTCCGCCAACTAGATTTCAAATAATCATTTGACCCCAAGCTTTACAGCAGAGTTTGCTCTGCAATAGCCTTAATATGACCATTTAACCCCATTAACTCCACATTTACAGCAAAATTTACTCAAAACTGATTTGAAGCCATTATTTAACCTCTTAATCTCTACCTTTAAAGCCCAGGTTTGATTGTTTAACCTGCTAAACTCTGCACTTACAGCAGAGTTTACTCTGCAAAAGCCTTCAAATTGTCATTTAACCCCTTGAACTCCATATTTACACTAGAGTTTACAGTACAACAGCCTTAAAATAGACATTTAACCCCCCAAACTGCATAGTTTATTGAACAATTGTCTAAAAAATGAGCGACTGGCCCCTGAAATCCCATATTTACTACAGTTTACTCTAAAACTGACTTAAAACGGTCATTTAAATCCCTGAAACTTCACATTAACAGCCAAGGGCCTTGATGTGTTCATTTAATCCACCCGAACTCCCTATTTAAGGTTTACTGTACAATACCCTTAAAATAAACATTAAACTGCACATTTACAGCATAGTTTACTATATAATAGCCTTAAAATGGTAACGCAGCCCCCCGAACCCCACATTAAAGGCCGGGCTTGCTTAGCGGAGGCCTTATATTTAACATTACACCACTTAAGCCTCAGGTTCACAGCTGTTTTCTCTGTAATGGCTTTATGTTTAACATCTAACCCCTTAAACCCTGCAGGTACAGGCCGGTTTGCTCCACACTGACTTTAAAATGTCCCATAATCCCATTAAACTCTAAGGCACACAATGTTTTCAGCACGAGGCCTTGGGACGTGGAGGTGTATGGCGTTTTGGGGCTCCGGTATGAATCTACAGGGGCAAGGAAAGGCCCTCAGTGTTGACTCACAGGCCTAAAACCTATGAAAGGGGGCGTTCACATTCGCTCCTTTGATGCGTTGAGCTGCACCAGCACAGATCACAGGCGTCCCAGAGGCCGTTAGTTAAAGCAGCAGAAGAAAAACCCACTTTGTCACCTACGAAATGGACCAGTACCCTCTCTTAACTGACTGGGCCATTATCTGCTGTCACTACAACACCATATTCATATCCGATACAATCAACCACCGCAGTAAATCACCCCAAACATGCTCACAGTAGCTCAGAGAGGTCTGGGTGACAGCGAGGCCGTGAGGGCTTCTCCTTTAACAAAGAGCCAGACTAATTCAAACCATGTATGTGTCCTACATTAAGCAGTGGCCGGCCCAAACAGCCATGAAATACCACTGTGTTACACACACACACACCTTTTTGGAGTTCATAGCCTGCTGTAAGAACACAGTCACATTGTAAGCCCGCTTCCACCCCCTACACACACACTTTTGCCTAGCTTTACTCTCAGCACAGTCAAAATCTGCCCATTCACACACACTCAGTGGGAAGTGATTTGCTCACACTTTTTAAACACATCACACCTTGCCAGTGTGTGTGTGTGTGTGTGTGTGTGTGTGTGTGTGTGCGTGCATGTGTGTATTCGTGCTCTAAAGTTTCACAGTGGCTTGGAAGTCCACCCCCTCACACAAAAAAACCCCAAAACAAAAACAACAGCAGTGCCCCCTCTTTAGTGATGGGGGCTCGTTTGGAAAACTTTTTCATTCACTCACCTTGCGTGGTCTGCCAGCTCAGGCCTCCTATGAACATTTTGCTGCGAGGAGAAAAAAAGACAGAAAAAAGGACAAAAACAGGGGATCAACAAGTGCAAGAACGTGCGCTTTCGGCAGAGACGAAAGAGGGGAAGAAGGAGAGAAAGAAGCGACATGCAAGAAAGAGAAAGAGGGTGAGAAGGATAGGCTTTATCCTTGGAGTCCCATCCAGGCTCCGGGAACTGGCGGCGCCTCTACCTCGCCGCTCTGGCCGCCCGAGGAGGCGCTTTGTCCGGCTACGCGCTCGAACTGCAGCCGCGTGTACCCCGGAGCCGGAGCTCAAAGTTGAAAGAGTGGAGGAAAAGGAGAGGGACGAATGAAAGAAAGAAGTGCGGCTGTACCATGGGTCGTGGGGGGAATCCGCGCTGGACACGGTGATCTGGCTGCCCTCAGACTCCATTCGTCCCGTACCGAGCCACGCGGGAGTGTGTGTGAATGAGTGTGTGTGTGTGTGTGTGTTACAGAGAGAGAGAGAGAGAGAGAGAGAGGGAGAGAGAGAGGCTGAAAAAGTGAGGAGGAGAGGGTGGGGGAGAGGAGAGGAGCAAAGGGGAGCACAAACTCCTCCTCTACTCGCCCTGGGTCAGTGCGTTAGGCTACACACACACACGCACACGCATAGTTAGTATTCCTGTCTTTGTGGGGTGCTTCCATTGCCTGCTGTGTTACTATTACACCCCACCCCTCCCCACACACGCTGGTGTGTAAGAGTGTGTATGAATGCCACTGTGCTTGTGTGTACTGGTGTGTGTGTGTGTGTGTCCAGAGCAGTATCATTATGACATATGGGTCTCGATCAATGTGGCCTGAATGTGAGGATCTGAAGTTGAATCTCTTTCTCTCTCACACACGCATAGTTTACACACCATCTCTGCAACTGTCTGCTATATTAGCATGTTTTTATAATTTACTATTTTAAAATCATTTATTTTTTGCGAATAATTAATATGATTATTGGTGAGCTATTAACTAATATCCTAATCAGCGCACAGCAGATTAAAGCCTGATCCTCAAGAACCTGCTGTATCTCACGGTTTCTCTCTCTCTCTCTCTCTCTCTCTCCTTGTTTCATTATCTCCCATTATCTCCCTCTTTTCTCCTTTTCCCTCTTTTTCTTATTTCACCTCTTTCATTTGTCCATCTTTCTCTATCTCTTCTATCGTTTGCTATTTCTGTCTCTCTTTTCCCTTACTTTTTCTTCTTTCTGTTGTTTGTCCTGTACTCCCACTTGCTCCCTCTCTTTTATTTCTTTATCCTTCCGTCCCTCTCTTTTCTCTCTATTTCCTTTCACTTTACTCTCTCACTTGATCTTTTCCCTTTTCTGTATTTTGTATCCCCTTCTCTCTTCCTTCTCTCTGTTTCTCTCTCCATCTTCTCTTTCTTCTCTTTTTCCAGCTCTCTCGCTCTTTCATTTTTCTCCATTTCACTCTCTCTCTTTCTCCCGGTCTCCCTCTCTGTTTATTCTCTGGCTTTCTCTCTCTCTCTCACTCACACTCTCTCCTGCTCTTTCTTTCTTCTCTCTTTTCCTCATTCTCCTTCTCTCTCTCTCTCTCTCTCTCACACTCTCTCCTGCTCTTTCTTTCTTCTCTCTTTTCCTCAGTCTCCATCTCCTTCTCTCTCTCCCTCTCTCTCTTCCTTCTCTCTTTCCCCATTCTCCTTCTCTCTCTCTCTCCCTCTTTCTCCTTCTCTCTCTCTCTCTCTCTCT
>JBBPDB010000122.1:3017-13500 GCA_037974465.1 Brachypetersius altus
CTCTCTTCTCTCTCTCTCTCTTCTCTCTCTCTCTCTCTCTCTCTCTCTCTCTCTCTCTCCCCCTCTCTCTCTGTGTGTTATGGGGTCACTGAGTGTGTTTGGGTGTGAGGAATGTAGAGAAAGTACCACTTGGCCTTATGTGCCGTGTGCTCACATGTGTTTCTGAAAGTGGCTGTATTGTGCAAGTGTGACTCATTCTTTGGATGAATGATTTGTGTATCATTTAATAATACGGGTCCCACCCATACTGCAGCTGTGTGTGTGTGTGTGTGTGCGCGCGTGCGTTAGAATGAATGAGTGACTAAAACTTGACTCTAACTTTTCCTCATGTGAGAATCTGAGTGACCAACACACACAGTACTCTACACGTACAGAGTCACTAGATTTAGTCTGAATCTCACTCTGCTCGTCTATAAGAGACCCAAACTTAAACCTAAACCCAAGTATATAAAATGCTTCTTAAAAGCATACGTTGTAATGAGGAACGCACGGACATTTATAAAGCCAAGAGTAGCGCGACGGACCGAAATCCTGTCATCGTCTTTTGCTGTGTTTACGTTCTGCCGTTGTTGGTATAAATGGTGACTGATGGTATGTTGCCGTGGTGATGAAATTATATTCCTGCCTGTGTGTGTGTGGAGTGCTGATACCTGCTAATGTTTCTGAGTAGAGTATTTTCATTTGTTTTCTGTAAAGGATCACGTTTGGTGAATTCCCCTGCTGTGCCTGAGCTCTAGTTCTGCTGAAACCCCCCAAATGGTTTGTTCTCTAACATAGGAATGTAAACAGCATTACTCCGCTGGTTTTACATGGTTACTGTAGTTTACAGGTTCTGCAGTGTTTCAAAATGGGTCCTTTTTGAAGTTGTCTGTCTTCAAGATTACAGTGGCTCTAGAAAACAGCACAGTGTTAGAGTACTATTGATACCCATCATACTCAGAAGATCAAATAGTCATTAATTTATCACAGTAATGAGGACATATAACTTCAGATTCATCACTTTTATGTGAGAATTGGTTGACCACAGTCAGTACAGCCCAATGTTGTAAACTGCGAACCTATTTATAACATGCAAGTAGTGATTTATGGTTTAAAAAACAATGGGCTCATCACTAGTTACATGTTGTATGATTAATATGCTGCATATGTCTTTGTGTGTTGTGGAATTTTGCCCTCTTCGTTAGGCTTTGATGAAGGAAAGGCTTTAATCTATAACCATGGGTTAAATCTTTAACCTATAACCAGTTTGTTTAAAAGTAAGATTCCTTTGTTACTTTAAACAATAGTTACTTTAAAACATTCAAAAACGGCGTGAATGCTGGTGGCAAATCATCCTTAGGGTCCCATTAGTTTAATAAAAATGCATATATTTGGTGAGTTGGTGGGAATGGCTTGTTTGTGAAGATGAGGAATGTGTGGAAGAACCCGATTAATTTCAGACCTTTTGAAGACCATGATCTGGTGAAGTCCGTCAGGTCATGTCCATTGGGTCGACTACCTGTTAATATGGGCTGAATCTAAACCTTTGCAGTCATTTCTGGGTGTTACTCGACCGAAAACACGTTTTTTCTGAAGGGAGTCGTTGGGAAGCGCTGGTGTTGAGTTTGGTGGAAGCGCTGGTGTTGAGTTTGGTGGAAGCGCTGGTGTTGAGTTTGGTGGAAGCGCTGGTGTTGAGTTTGGCTGGTACTTTACCCTCCGCACGATGGTTTTCTTTCATATCCTCCTTCCTTTCCTCATTTAGTGCGTTCACAGTCTCTGTCTCGCTTACACAACCGCACCCCCCCCCCCTTCCTGAATACTGTTACTGTGTGTGAGCTGCTAAATCTTCAGCAGTGGGACAGATTGAGATGGGCCTCTTTCGAGCCCCTGCCAGCGAGTGCCAGTCTGTGCCACGCACTTTGCCAGGCAGTTCCCATACTGCCCAGCGGCAGGGGGTTCGGCCGGAGCCCAGGCGAACCGCACCACCCGCTCCGCTTAACTGTTAATGCCTCCGACACACGACCAACACACACACAGCACAACAGATCGGCGGCGGGTCATTCTGGAAATATTATTAGGGATGCACCGATTGATCGGCCAGGGATCGGAAACGGAGGATTTTTTGCCAGATCGGCCGATCACTCTCACACGTATTTCCGATTTCAAACCGATCTTTTTTTGGGGGGTTATTTATTTATATATGTATTACATTTATTTATTTAAATTTGTAAAGAAATTATGAAAAAAAATCTTTATATTAAATAAAATTAGGTTTTGGTTTGTATTTGCTGTAGAGCTGCCACTATTATGTGTCACTATTATAAAAGTAACCAGTAAACGAGGAAAATGTAACAACCACGTTACATTAAAAAAGTTGAAACCCATTTTTTATGTCGATGTTGTCGACTACATGCAGCAGCTCTAATTTTCTGTTATCTGGAGGGAAAAATCGGTATCGGCCAAGAAAATTGCAGTCGGTGCCTCCCTAGTTATTATTGCTCTAGGATCAGAATTCTGAATGAGTTCTTCATTTGTTCACCACAATAGTCCTGAACGAGGGCTTTTCGTGTGACGGCTTCATTTAATGCAACTAATTATGGAAGGCAGAATAAATAAGAATAAATAAGAATATGGATGAGTGTTTTATCAGTGAAGTGAAACTGGAACCTTACCCATCACTTAATCACAGTTATAATAGTCACTTCCACTGAAGCAGAGATGCTTGTTAGTAGTAGGCTGTGGTTGACAAACAGTGCAGTACAAATGTATTCCATCAGTTGCACATAGTTTGATGGATTAATGCAGATTTCTGTTCGTTTATATGCTCATGTGTGGATATTGAATGTATTGCTTGTAGAATGCATTAGCCAGTCAGGTTTTAGAACAGGAAATATCTGCTGTGTGTAATAGGGATTTGAGAACAGAGCGTTCCTGACTGGATGGAGCTGAGTGCTGGTGCTGGTTTGCAGTCATTTGTGATTTGAAGCGTTTGATTTAACTGCAGTCGGTCAGATCCTCCGGCACTTCTGTCTGAAGATTGAGGCTGTTCTGAGTTAGAGCTCAGGTTTCGTGTGTGTGTGCGCGTGTGTCTGTGTGTGTGTGTGTGGCATTAGCAGCGTTAGTTTGTTTTCACTTCTGTAATCCGCTCACGTAGCTTCTTGGCCTATCGGAATGAAATGTGGAGGGAGGAGGGAGGAGGGAGGATTAAAATATTCCCGGGTTTTGTTTGTGTGTTTTGGTTTCATGGAAGTCTTCAATCTTAAGTAGTTTTGAGTGTAAACAGCACCTGTTTCTGACCTGATCTTCTCTGTTCTGGTGTAATTTGCCATATTAGGAACATCATCGTTTATGACCCTTTTCCCGAGGCCTTTATCACAGCAGTCCAGGACCTTTTTGTATCTCAGACTATTTTCAGCAACAAAATTATAAAGACATCAAAGTGCTTTTGTTGTTTTACTTCCTTTTGCTGGCGTGAGCTAGATTCTCGATGTACCGTATCGTGTCACAGAGAATAGCAGTTTTTTCTTTCAGACCCACGGATGGATACCGGTCTGCGGCCCGGTTCTTGGGAGCCTCTAAATTAAACAGGAAACATTTAGTCTGTTCATCCAAAGGGCCCATGTCATGCTAAAGGAGAATTGAGTTTGATGTAAAGAGCTGAACTAAACATGGAATGCTGTTTATCCACTATGCTGTCCAACCAACAGTTTCAGATCTTGTTACTGTTTTTGTGCTCAATACTTGTGTTCTGTTCGTGTGAAGCACGTTGAATGGTTGATGATGGACTGTGTTAATAATCTTGACTAATATTGTTAAAACTGTAGAATATATCATTTGCTCTCTAGATTAATGGAAGCTTGTCATGACGAGTATAACTGTTGTTTTATTAAAAGCATGAGTCAGTCTCTGGGAAAGGAATGATAAAAGGTGGCTGATGTAGGGTTCTGTCCCATTTAAGGTCACTGGTTAAATGTTTTTGTGCAGTTGTGGGGTGCGCTTTCACTCGTGGTGCTTTAGCTTCATCAACTTTCTCCTCTTTCTCTCCAGGAATCGATTTTAAGATCAAAACAGTTGAATTGCAAGGAAAGAAGATTAAACTACAGATATGGTGAGTAGTGTGTGTGTGTGTGTGTGTGTGTGTGTGTGAGAGAGAGATCCTTTATTTTTGCTAAAGTTTTCAGTGAAACTCTCAGAGTTGCTGCCTTAATTCAGTTCACAGATGAAGCAGTGGATTCCTTCGCCGGTGTTTCAGTTCACAGTGGGACTGAATACTTGGCGCTTGAGAAATGTCTGGAAAACGGGAGGTGTTTGAGAATGTGTTGCAGAGGTCTTCAGCGCCGGACCCCGAATCCAGTTTTCGGTCCCAGATTTTGTAATCACTGCCAGTTAACCAACTCTTCATGTAACTGATTGGCCACAGAGTGTAAAATATAACCAGTGAGCACCAAATCCAGGGCATGACGCTAGAATTGAGACACTATTGGTCTTTAGTGTATCTGCTGCTCTTGGACATCTTTAGATGTTACTCTTAGAATGCAAGCAGCGTGGATCTGTGCACAACAAATGGTTAAATGTAATTCTACAGTAAAACAGTTCTTTATGTTGAAGTTTCTTCAGTTTGTGTTGGTGCTCCGGGTGTCGGACGTCATGCTGAGCTTTGTCTGGTGTTCCTGTGTCACATAGAACCAAAGTTACTGTAATTTAAACATGTAATAACCGCAGAGGGAGGGGCTCCGGAGTGGCGCAGCAGCAAACGCTGGTTTTAGACTATTTTATACACAATTTATATTGATCAGATTTTACTGGAGTTGTGAGGGTTAAAGCCTTGTGGTTAATGTGTGTGTGTGTGTGTGTGTGTTTAGGGACACGGCAGGTCAGGAACGGTTCCACACCATCACCACCTCCTACTACAGAGGAGCCATGGGCATCATGCTTGTGTACGACATCAGCAACGCCAAGAGCTTCGAGAACATCAGCAAGTGGCTCAGGAACATCGATGAGGTCCGTGTCGGATGTAGATAAACACACAGAACATACAAGTGTTTTCATGCGTAAATTGCATGTACTGTTGTAGTGGAGGTGTAGAGTGCCTTTCACACAAACACTGCGTGCTTTTGTTTTTAGTGATTGTAGAAAAAGTGGCCGAAGTCCAATTTTAAGGCCGCAGAGTTTAATTAGATTTGTCAGTGACTCAAAAGTGTGTTGCGACGTGCATTTTCTGTCTACCCGTGTCTCACTTACCGTAATGGTTCCCTGAAAATGTATACAAATAAATAAATAATTGTTTTTGTTTGCTAGCATGCCAATGAGGATGTGGAGAGAATGCTGCTAGGCAACAAGTGTGATATGGAGGACAAACGGGTCGTACCAAAGGCTAAAGGAGAGCAGGTGAGATGGTGTGCGTGTGCGTGTGCATGTGTGTGTGTGTGTGTGTGTGTGCTACAATCCGATTGAATTTGTGACTGAAGCTGGTTTTAAGGGGATAAAATGGGGATAACGTTGGTTGATATTTTTCACTGATCCTCAACAGTAAACCCACTGGCAGGTGGAGCGGAGAACACTGATCTGGTTACAGTGGCACCTGTGAAGGTGTGGGATGTATTAGACCGGGGGGGCAAACGATTTGACTTGTGGGCCACAAGTTTCCTGGCAAATCAGAAACACAGCCATTGATCGAACTTCGGTGAAAAAATATATCGCTGTCCACTCAAACACTCGGCAGTCACTGTCCTTTTCTGTCCTTTTCCTTTTCTGCGAGTGCAGAAATGCGTCACACCTCAGCAGAGGATGAGGAAACACAGACTGCAAAAATGCAAAACAAATGTCTTTTACTAACATCATTTACAGCAGCGGCCCCCAGCCTTTATTTAATCACGGACCGGTTTAATATCAGAAACTCTGTTCACGGCCCGACCTTTAAGGAGCGGCAGATAAATATATACGTATTTATACACATAAATGATACATAAAAATTGGGATATTTTAAATATAATAATAAACGTAAATCCAGTGTGAACTCGCAGCTTTATTAACAGCGTTTCCATAACAACGAGCGACAGCAGAACACAGGGAACACCCACGGGTTTTTCTGTGCCGTGGGTCATGTGGTACCGGTCCGCGGCCCGGGGGTTGGGGACCACTGCCCTAAAGCACAAAACATGTGTTCTGTAACTTAAGCTTTTTGGCAACAACAAGAAATTGGTCATGCAAGAATACATGAGAGGGAGTGCTACCAGCTTAACGCCGCAAGAAATCCCTGCTTCCTACTGCCCTCAGACAGCTCCTCTCTTTGTCACACAACAATATGTACAATAGCCTTGTGCTTATTGAGTCATTTCTTCTCGGGTTTCAGGTATCACTATGTCTTATGTGTTAAACCTGTGACGTTTTCTAATTGGTGCTGAATCGATTAAGTGCAATATCTTATGTGCAATAGTCTTCAATATCACCACTTCATGTGCAATATTACAATATAAATATTTATTAATTAGGTACTAGGTCAATAACATATTTAATTTTTAATTGTCAGTAGATTTCACCTAACTGTGTTACTCATATACAACATTTATACCCAGCATTTCTGTATATAAGTGTATTTTCATACTGAGATGTTGACACTGGTATGCTATGGATGTAGTACACTGTAAACTGTAAAAAGCTTTGTTTACATGGGAAGGGGAAACTTTGATCTAGTGCATATAAACTAAATGAATACTAAGAGCAGTTTTAGAAAAACTTCAAAAGGACTTCTGTAGCAAAAACGTATCAAGACTAAATGTAACCAAACACTGCTGAGCAAACAGAGGTGATGGATCCTTCACAATAACAAGGGAAAGCGCTGCCATTATCCATTAATGTTACTGAGGCTACTGTCTCTAAGGTCGAATTATTTTATGCTTATAGCCTGAACAGCCAGGGATAGAAGAGAGCAGGGGCACTCACCCTCAGGCCGCTCACCGATCTCCTTTGGTGGACCCGTTTCCTCCCTCCCTCCCCTCACACATGTTCTTTGTCCCGCAGCCGTCGTCATGCGTGACTTTGTTGCAGTTTGCTGTTGCAGTGCTACACACGAGTGCAATTTTCTCCGAATCGAATTTGTGAGTCTTTGGGTGTTTAAATGATTATGAATGGCGATTATTTTTATGCATTATTAAACACGGTGCAAACATTAGTGTCACTGTAAACATGCCACCGCATCGGGCCTAACCCGCTCCTCGGAAATTTACCGCCTCGACTCAGAATGGAGACGTGGGTCCAAAAAGGTTTGGGAAATACAAAACTGAGGACAAATATTTGAAAAAGTTTATAAAAAAGATCGTAATAGAACAGGGTATGTAAAAAAATACCCTGGAAATGATCACACTGCTACAGTCCTATTCAGCAGAGTAAGATTAAACTGAAGCAAAGCTGAGGAGCTGAACGGTGAAATACATTTCAGCTTCACTAAAACCTTTTTAAAGGAGGAGTGCAAGAAAAAATGGAACAGTGGCAGAAAAGCAATGTTCTCAAAAAGAGGTTAATATAATTGCACTAAGGTGCAAAAAAGCAATAATATTATTTCACAGTAGCAGCAACGCTCCACTTTAGCTTGTCTTCGTGTTACAATATAAGGCCAATCGCCAAATTATCACACACAATGTGAAAAGGTTAAAGCAAAACTAAAACCGCGCTCTGCTTCCCGAGAGGAATGCAGTCGGTGACATTGTTATTCCCTCCACAGCCTCCAATCCCAGAGGCTGTCACTGATCCCCAGCCATTGCCACAGATCTGTGCTTTGTAACTAAACAGTGGGTTCGCCTGGTGCCAAGCACACCATCTGCACCGGCGCCGAGTGAGAGACAAGCATTTCAAAAGAAAGCGATTGGATCATGTCAACATTCACCTTCCATCAGACAACTGCAGTCATCAGTCATTCAGGGGCCGGCATGCTTTTGTGAACTAACTGAAATGATGGGCAGGATGATGAGGGCTAGAGGATGCTAAAAAGCAACAGGGAGCTTTTCCATTATTTTACCTCTTAGCCTCATCTTGACCTTGAACCAGCCGGTGTCGATAAGAAGCCTGTGATGGGTCTCGTGTTTGTTCAGAAAAGTTAGTAAGAGAATCTAGTCTTTGGCACCAAGAACTGCTGCACCATTCCATACGTGGCAGAACGCAACACCTGATGGAAAATTGGAAAGTCAGACCAGAAGCCAGCTTCAGCGTCGCACACTAGTGAACGCCTCATTATCTGGCTGCTGCCTGTGCACTGTACAGGCGATGGAATGCACCATTACGTTTTCTTGACTTCAGAAAAACAGCAGTTTTTTTGAGGCGCATCTAGCAACAACAAGCCACAATAAGGACAGAAGCTTCCGATGACGCCTCGGTTCTCACGGACGCAAAACCAGCATGAATACAGGAGAGGTGCCTGGACAGGATGCGTCTCCATCAAAGGGCCGAAGCATATTCACATTATAGTCATAACCAAATCCTACTGTGCTTCATTCTAAACCCTTTCAGCCTGAAGTCTCCAGCAGCCGTTAAGTGTAAGACTGTGTTAGGAAACCATGTCAATTCATTTGTGTCTTGCTCCAGTATTTGTAGTCCAGCTCCTGTAAGACATGCTTTTCTAAGCACATATGGACACGTTTTCTCCCAACACTAATTAAACTAAAGGAGACTGTGCTACAGAAGTGTAATGAGTTTGTGCGGTTTAGTTCAGACACTACTTACCACCCGTTCCTGGGCTCCAGCAGCTATGAGCAGCAGGTCTCCATCACTGGCAAGAGTCGTCTGCAGCAGCTGCTGCCTAGCTGTGTCTGACATCAGTCGGCCAAGAGGAGACTTCAGCGAGCCGTCTGCCCTCACCAGCATGCCGCTCACCTCCTACACGGCGTGGGACGGAGACAGAGCAGCTCCAAGTCACCGCAGCCAGCAGGCTATACTTAATAACAGCACACACACAGGTTCATACAACAGCAGCTCCGGTCTTCAGGACACAGTTGTCTCGACAGTTCGACCACTACCTTTTATTAACCCACTCATTTCTGAGCTAGATCAGGCATACGACTGGGCAGGACAGAGCGTACCCTGGCTTTCAAAAAGGGCGAGGCCTCCGTTCAACACGCTGCAGCATAGTGGTTGGCAACGTGACTACATGCCTCATGACTAAATAAGTGAGCAATATCGCAAAACTACAGCTCTGGAAAAGACCACTGCAGAAATGTTCTCTCTTTTATAGCTGCAGGTATTGAACTGAACAGCTCTGCCTTACTTTTTAAGAATTGCTGACAATATTTTGTCTCATTTCCAAATAAAAATATTGTTCTTTAGAGCAGCGGACCCCGACCTTTATCGGGTCACGGGCCGGTTTAATATCAAAGACTATGTTCGCGGCGCGGCCTTTAAGGAGCGGCAGATAAATAAACGTATACGCATTTATACAGATCAATGATACACATAAAAACGGGGATATTTTAAAAATATAATAATGGGAGTATCTTTAAAATATAATAATAAACGTAAATCCAGTGTGAACTCGCAGCTTTATTAACAGCGTTTCCATAACAACGAACCGAGAACAACAGAACACGGTAACATCCACGTTTTTTTTCTGTGCAGCCCGGGGGTTGGGCACCACTGCTTTAAGGTATTCTAAAGCTGTTATGATATTTCAGTACATTGCTAATGTTGAACTTTAGGGATTCAGTCTATCAAATCCATAGATCCACCTTTAAATCAGCCATTAATCAGGAAATGCTCAAATGGCAAAGACAGTGAGCTGAAGCCTTGACCTTTCCAAGACAAGCTTCTGGTAGATTCCCCGCGGCCCCGATCACGGTGTCTGTATTTTAAGCTTTATACCTCCAGCACCCGCCGCAAAGCCTCCCCAGAGAAACGGTGCGCATCGTCTCACAGCAGATTCTCTTTTTGTTCATTTGAAGGCCAGAATGCGGTATTTGTCCTAAGCCACCTGCACATGTCCGCGTTAATTCATATTCCACCAACTTTAATTGCGAAGCGGCAGAGCAGATGCACTGTTCCATCATTGATGACTCTGGGGACGCCAGAGAGGATGCAAGCGACCTGGTTGCCATGGTGACCCTGCTCTTCTTTATCTGTGGATGAAGTGCAGAGACGACGTGCAAGGAGACAGTACATGGAAAGGAGCTTTTGGAGGAGGCAGAGAAAAGGCACCGTGGGTCATGCATTCAGTGATAATGACGATGATGTCAGAGATTTTGTGACCAGGATAAAATGGTCAAATACATAGTAGTATAATAGTATTAGCAAAACAATTCTATGGGGAACAAATCTAATTTACACAATTCTCCACTCACCCCAGATCAGCCAAGATAGGGTTGGAGACCAAATGTTGCTTCAGTACTGGAGATAAAAGGAAATGTTGCTAACAAACACTAGCAGTCAATACTTACTTAATTTTTGGGTACTATTACTACCGGGCAAAATGTGCAAAAAAATAAATAAATAAATAAAATAAATAAATAAAACAAATAAATTA
>JBBPDB010000123.1:6463-17726 GCA_037974465.1 Brachypetersius altus
GACAGACAGACAGACTGAGAGAGATTGTGTGTGTGTGTGTGTGTGTGTGTTGTTTTGGTCTGAATAATCCACAGTAATCTACTTGTGTGTGTTGTGTTGTATGTTTGTAGTGTGTGTGAAGTGCATGTGAGATGTGTTGTGTGTGTGTGTGTGTTGTGTCAGACACAGTAAAGGTCTGATCAGATTTAGCCTCCTGAGTTGGGTCTGGTGTCTGTGTTTATTGTGCAGTAAAGCAGGTGGAACTGTTCTGCTGCAGTGGGATAGTAACAGCACCTGGAGAAATAAAGAGCACTACTGAACTCCAGAAGCTGCTGAGATGCTGAACTCCTCCAAAGAGCCACAGAATAACTTTAAATCACATCCAGCATCTGTCTTTTGGTCAAAAGGTAAAGCCGTCCAGGAGCTGAAGGATGGCAGATGCTGTGGCTCTGTGGAGGAGCTCAGCGCTCCAGCAGCTTCTGGATCATCTGACACTCGACCCTGGAGTTCAGTAGTTATCTTCACTTCTACAGGTGCTGCTGTTATCAGATTAATCAGATGCATTTGTATACTTTCAAACTTATTCAACCTTTACACCGCAGACAAGGTATTTATTCTGTCATACGATGCTTTTGATTGGTCTTTCTTGAGATCCGGTTCTCTCTAAAAGTTTTCTTGGTCCTCCAGACCCCAACTTGACATTCACCACTGATGCTAACAAATTCTTTAATTACATTCTGAACATTACGAATGAGGAAAGGGCAACCTGAGCACACTTTACCTTCTCACAGTCCTGTCTCGTGGGCATCAGTTATCTTATTTAGTGCCGACAGCTGATTAGAGGAGCCCTCAGCAACTGGCATTTCCTAATAGCTTGTTAACAAACCATATCCCTAATCTATACGTTCAGCAACATTGGATATAAGATTTCATGAAAATAACAGACAGAAATGTTCAAATCCTGCCCCTTCCCTTGTTTTCTGAAGATTATCCTACAATCACTTATATAATATGCATGTAAATATGGGTTTTACTGCTGTTTTGTGCACATAAAGTACACATCAAGCTTTGTAAAATTTCTACAAACCTTTAAACCACTGACATTTTGCTGTATTTCTTTTTTCTTCAGGACTGAGATGGAGTCCCTGGTGCACTACAGCAGCCCCGCCCATGCCATCTCCCTGCTGGGGGTCCTAAATGAACAGCGCTTGAGGGGGCAGCTCTGTGACGTTGTTCTGGCGGTCGGAGAGAACCGCTATCAGGCCCACAGAAGCGTGCTAGCGGCCAGCAGTGAGTATTTCCAGTCTCTGTTCTCCAGAAGGGACGCGGAGAGCCGTGGCGTGATCCACCTCGACTTCTGTGAGCCTGACGCCTTCGAAATCGTGCTGAACTACATCTACTCCTCGTCCCTTTTTGTTGAAAAATGCAGCCTGGCCGTCGTTCAGGAGCTTGGGTACAGCTTGGGCATTCCCTTCCTGACCAACATCATGTCCACGAGGCCACAGGTGTCTTATTGCGTCTCAAGAAAGAGGCTGTCCCTCTCTGAGGAGGACGACAGCACCTATCTGAAGAGGAGTGTGATAGTACGCCAGAGTGGAATGGATGCTGCTCACAGAGGAAGCTACTCAAATCTGCAGGGAAAGGCACCAAAACACACAGGTGCGACCTCAAGCGAGACTTCGCCTGCTCAAGCTTTCCGAGACCAGGCTCGCCTTTCCTCAGGAGACCTCAAACCAAATGAAATGGGGACGTCAGGAAGAATCAATGCTAAGATACTGGCTGAAGATGGTGACAGCAAACCTCTCCTTTCTTCCCTTCCGTCCATCCTCAAAGGCCAAGAGTACAGGTCGTCCTCTGGAAGGCCGCAGTTGACCTCCTCGGTGTCATTTAGTGAATCTGTGCAGCATGCCGGCTTGCACTCGGATCAAACCGATGACAAGATGGGAGCGGAACAGATGGACCCGATGTACGATTCGAAGCCAGTTTCTGTAAACCAGCAGGGACCACATCACCAAACCATAGACAGAAGTGGGCCACTAATCAAGAGCCTGCTGCGGAGATCCCTGTCCATGGACAGCCCGGTCCCCGTTTTCTCCCCGGTTCTGGAATTGAAAGACTCGCAAAGCCGAGAGCAGTCCGTTGTAAAATTAGCGGCGACCAAAACATCAGGGTCATCACCAGAAAGCAGGTCTCCGAAGTCCAACCACATGCCGCCCCTCGTTCTCAGGTCCAAACAGCATGATGCGGTCGACAAGGAAGGCACTCAGGGAGGAGAGGTGAAAGTCAAAACGGAGCCCAGCAGCCCTCTGGCTGACCCCTCAGAGATCATCCGGATCACCGTAGGGGACAACCTACCGGTCAGCTTCAAAGATTTTCAGACTAATTTTGACGAAGGCCCTAGATACTTCAGTCCTTCTGTGAAAAGGAAAATAAAGCTGGATAGTAGCTCAAACCTATTCAAGAGATCCAGGGTTTTAAATGAACACCAGCTTATTCATGAGGATGGCACATCTGACGGTACGCCGCACAACTCCAACGTGGACGACAGCGGTCAAGAACCAGGAGAGCTGAGGCCGAGCAAGATGTTCAAATGCTGGAGCTGCCTGAAGGTGTTCAGGTCGAATGCGGGCCTCTATCGGCACGTGAACATGTACCACAACCCGGAGAAGCCATACGCGTGTGACATTTGCCACAAGCGCTTCCACACCAACTTCAAAGTGTGGACGCACTGCCAAACACAGCACGGCGTTGTCCAGAACCCTGCACCCTCCACCAGCTCCTACTCCGTGCTGGATGAAAAGTTCCAGAGGAAACTTATAGACATAGTGCGGGAGCGAGAGATCAAGAAAGCCCTGATTATGAAGCTCAGGAGAAACAAGCAAGGCCTCCAGGCTCAACCTTTTGCCAAGAAAAACCGTAGATCCAGGTCTTATGGGTGTCCCTATTGCGGGAAAATGTTCTTTTTCCAGTCGCATTTTAAACTCCATATGAAAGTGCACAGCGCTGAGAGAGCCAGCATTGACGAGCCAGAAGATAGTGGTCTACACGAGAGGCAGGAACAAACTGGACACGTCAAGGAGAACCAAGACAAGGATGTGTTTCCCTGTAGACTGTGCAATGAAAAGCTGGCCTCTTTCCCTGAGCTGGAAGATCACGAGAGAGCTTGCAGGTATGCCACAGTCTGCCCTTACTGTGGCCTCAGGTTCTCCAGCACCCTGGTGAAGAAGGACCACGAGGTCCACTGCAAGTATAAAAAGCTGACTTGTCTGGAGTGCATGCGCACGTTCAAGTCATCCTTCAGCATATGGCGGCACCAGGTGGAGGTTCACAACCAAAACATGATGACTGTGAGGGAGCAGCTGGCTCAAGGCCACCAGGACGCTCACAGGGAGGCTGCGAATGTTCTCAGAGCAGTACCGCCGTCGATAGAACGAGCTGACCTGAGCAACAGAGAGGAAGCAGGTTACAGCGACTCCTCGGCCCCGGCCACCTTCGACTCTGAGGATTCTTCATCGTACGCTCCGGAGGATTTGAGTTCAGGTCAGGGCGAGCTGAGGGTGAAAGAGGAGCCGCAGGAAGTGGATGTGACGGACAGGGATCAATCCACTGGTGAACCCGTGGCCTTAGAAGAAGCAGGCGTTTGGCCGTGCGAAAAATGTGGGAAGCTCTTCAGTTCCAGCAAAGACCTTGAACGACACCAGGAGCTCCTCTGCCACATCAAACCCTTCATCTGCCACATCTGCCACAAGGCATTCCGAACCAACTTCCGCCTCTGGAGCCACTACCAGTCCCACATGTCGTCCTCTGAAGACGGCGGGACCAAGCAGGTGGACAGACAGCCGTCCACTCCCTCCTCTCCGTCTCCACCTCTGACCATCTCTGTCCAAGAACCTCCAGCTGCGAGAGCATCCTCACCAAAAGTGACCCCTTCTGCAGTGACCAGCTCAGAGGAGGAGTCCCGTCGGTCCAGGTCCCCACTTTCAAAACCTACGAGGCCGGAAAAGTCGGAGAACGGAGACGGGGAACGCGCTCTGGGCCGCTCCGATAGCATGGACAAGTCGGTAGCTTCTCAGGAACCAGACACCTTCTTCTATCATGCCCCTACTCTTTCGGCCCTTACCTTCAAGAGGCAGTACATGTGCAAGCTGTGCCACAGGACCTTTAAAACCGCCTTCAGCCTGTGGAGTCACGAGCAGAGCCACAGTCACCTGTGAGGCTACCGGTCCGTCGCTAACGATGGAGGTGTTATTCCGAAAGGTAGCTCACAGGGCTGGGAGGGGGTTCCACAAAGCGAGATTTCCAGGTTTCCTGGTTGGTTAAGCAGGTGAGGATTGTCCAGCAGGACTGGCCTTGACTGCTCCTCCTGTTGTACAGACTTGATTTTTGGCTTTAGCTATCATAAATAAATCCTGCTTTGTGGAATCTGACCTCTATTAGGGACTGAGGTCTGATCCCTGACTCAGTTCTGATTTGTTGGCACTCCTTTATCTCAAAATTGTTGAGTTCGGCCCAGATGCTACGTCAGTATATGACCTGGCCACAAACGCCCGTAACAGTGAACTGCGAGACTTCAGTATAAATTAGGCTGTCCACTTTGTTTATACACAAGTGCAAATACAAAAGACATTTTTCTCAGTTACTGAGACATCAACAGCTGATTGGTGAGACACGTGTACAGAGACTTAATCCTCTTTTGCCTCCTTTACGTTAGAGACTTGCTGTCGGGTTTCCCAAAACGTGCTCTACTATACAGGTCTGCTTAGGAACCTGCAATAACTCTCTGTTCGAAGTGCTTTGCATAGGATGTGCAGGAGTTTTAGTGGCCTTTACCTTCCTTCTGTTCATTCGCACTTTTATTCTGTAATCTCTCTTTGTTGCTCTCATCAGTAAAAGCACATACGATCCAAATGATTACTCTGACGTGGCAGAACTCAGACGGGCGATTCAGCTCGAATTAAGGAGGTTTTTTCATTTGGGTTAATGTAGTATATTTATTATTTTGTATATTTCTGAAATCCTCAATTCTCGGTTTATCCGAAGAGACAAAAACTAAAGACACAGAAACGATCTGTGCTTTTGTCCCGAAGTATTTTTATTTTTTTTCCACAAAAAATGACGTGATTTTAGGTTTCTGTACGTCATGCCAGAAAATTACACCAACGTTATGGAACCCAGGATGTAAAATCCCAACATGAAGTCTGGTTTCATAAAGTGAACTAACGGCTTCAGTGGTGCAGAGGATTAAGAAAAAGTAAAAACATTTCTACAGCAAACCTGTATTTGTGCACATTTACAGATGTAACCAAAATCTATATTCATTATGATGGAGTTTCTTGTTAGGAAGTCTTTATTTTTTCTGCTTTTTTTGCTGTTGATTTACTATAAAAGTTGTGCTCTTGGACACTTTATAGACTTTCTTAGTTTGTGGATTATTCAGTGATTGTATTGAACAAATAGAAGACTTTATATGTACAAAAGGCAGGTCGGGAGTGGTGTTCTGTAAACTGCGTTGTGAGGTGCAGTGTTACATGATTCCCTCGTCAGCGTTTGTGCGGGACGTGCAGTATATCTGTGGGAGCTTTCTTCTCGTTATTAACGTTATTAGAGTTTGAGTGAACCTTAGGACGTTTACTCTATCGGTACTGTATCAGTACTTCAGCCGCACTGTAGTGTAAGGGTTCCTTACTAAAGTAATACAGTACTTAATCCAGTCACGATGCAACTAGATGGTGAACTACGTGGTTTTGGGTTTCTTATATGCAGTACCTCATTTACGCCTCATTTACCCGAGTTATCAAAACTATCAAGCACAAAAGTGGGTTCACTTAACATTGTTTATTTTCCAGGGTTTTCCCCAAAATAAAGGAAAACTCTCGCGTTTTTCAACCCGATCTCTATCTCAAAGGAACAAAACACCCCTCGACTCTTCAACAGTGGGAAGGTGTTGGGGTGAATTCCCATGGGCTTCAGTGGAGAGCATGTGGAGTCAGCTTTTCTTGTTTAGTGCAGGAATACGTGTCAAAAGTTTCCGGCATCTGGGATGTCGGACTGTACAGGGGGTCCTCGAGTTACGCCGCAGTGATGTAACCGGACTTTAGGCGCAAGTCGGAACTATAATAAATGATCTATAATAACATCGCTGTAAAAATCATAAAAACACAACTAAGCCACAGATAAAGGAAAGGAAAGCAGTCGGCGTATTCTTCCACCAACTAGTTCGCTCACGTAGTCCGTGAGTACGAGGCTAACGGTATAACCTCAGTGGGATTGAGTGCTGTAAACACGAAACCTTGTATGTCGAGACGGCTGTAACTCGAGGAGCCCCCTGTAGATCACGTTGAAAAACCTCTGGAGTTTCCCTTTAAACAGGGGTCTAAAGTTTTCCCGCCCGTTTCCTCTGTAAGGCGCTTGTGACGTTAAACTGAAACAGTTACTCCTGAAGTGCTGCTTGCTTCTGCCAGGTATCAGCTGTGTGACGTCGCTCAGTTAGAACGCTGTTGTTGCTCGGACGGTCTGTGGACGTTAGTTGAGAGACGTTTCGGAAGACGACGGAACGTTTTGGGGAAACGGTGATTAAGGTCTGTGAAGTGGCTCGTGATTTAATTTCCTCTTTATTGCTGCGATCAGCTGCTTGTGATTTTGTTGGAATATAACACTTCTCCATCTCGATTACTCAAAGATTGTATGACCTTGAATGAGACGATTTAAAAATATTAATTACGATGTTTAAGGAAGCGTTTGTATGTTCTTTGTTGACTTTTGTACCAATATTTTCTCTCTCTGATGAAAAAAAGGTATATCTTTTTTGGGTATTTCTGTGGTATCTCTGCAATAACTAATATTTGTAATGACATGACTTGTTCTTAATCTAACGTGGCTTTAAAAACTGCATCAGTTTTTGTGTTTAGTGCTTCTTTTCTACTGTTTCACTGCTTGCTTTCTGGAATAAAGGTTGGCCCTTTTCAACAGACTTCCTCTCTCTGATTCAATACCGTGTCGTTACTGTCCGCCTGGTGTTTCTTCTAAAGTCTATGCCAGACTTTCTATTGTTGATAATCTAGCTTTTTCATATATTCAAAACTATACAATTTAAATAAGCCAGCATGTTTTATATAACACAGTTGGGTGGCCTAGTGGTTAAGGCATCCGCCCTGCAACCAGAAAGTCCGGGTTCGATTCCCAAGACCGCTAGGCACCACTGAGGTACCCTGAGCAAGGTACCGTCCCACAGACTGCTCCCCGGGCGCCGTGTTCCTGGCTGTGTGCTGTGGTGTGTTCACGTATGACAAATGGTCACTTTCACTTCAAAATCTAGGCAATAGGTGTCTTTGTGATGAAGGAGTCAGAGTATGGCGTGCTTATGTCCATTAGCTAGAGTGATTAGCGACAGAAGGTGTTGCTGTGGGGAAACAGGTGGAGTCTGGGGTATTTATGTCTATTAACTAGAGTCACATGATATCAACCAGATCTAAGCGTTAGAGTCTAGGGTAGGTGTTTTGACGGGATCAGACCCCAGGCCTCTTGCTGCATTGTCCAGTGGGCACAGATAACCCTGTTGTGATAAATAGAACAACTCCCTGGTGATTCATACAAGAGGAAAGACCCGCTGGATAACAGAATGGTGGGACAGGGGGATCCGAGAATTCCCAGAGTCCAGTAATCTGTATGGGAAAAGCTGTGTAATTAAGTCTCACATAGTTTACACACACACACACACACACACAGACTCAGTGCAGGTCTAGTTTTACTCGTCTGTAATCAGTGCTCTCTCACACATAGCATTATAGGGTCTCTAGAAACTGGACATCTGTGCCATTTAGTTTTTAAAAGGCGTTCAAATCAGAGCACTTTTTGTGCTCTTTTGTGTCTCTTCTCACATTCCAGCAGCTGTAATGTCCAAGGCTTTGAAAACTAAAGAAAACAATGATGTGGGACAATATCCAACCAATCAGGAGAAGAAGGCAGATCTATTTACCTGTCAATCATGTGGTGCATGCGCATTATACAAATCCCAGACTGAGTGGCAAATACACTACATCAGTCAGAAATTCACAACCACTTTCACTTTAATCAGGACTTTTGTAGCCATTTCTTAGAAAGTTATCAAGCTCTGATCACCTCTCACTCATTTTCTGTAACCATTAATCCTAATTACTAGGGTAGTAGGTACCCGGTGCCTTACCCTGGGCCAACAGACGCAAGGCAGGGATTCATCCTGGCCACACCACGCCAACACAAGGAGAACATGCAAACTCCACACGTTTTGCTTTCAATCAACCTTGTTTGTGCAAAAATAGTATTGTACGGCTGTCAAACCATCTTATCTTTGGCAGATTGTCTAGATTAATTGAAAGAAACATTTTACTGTGACAGGCAGTAAAGTGGTTAAAGATACAAGGAGCCTAGATAAAGGACTTCCTGTTCACACTTTAGTTCCTCCTCCAACCTGCCACTGCTGTCTCTTCACGCTCCCCATTCTTGGGAAATATTTCTCCGTATGATTAGAAGCTCTACCAAACGTTTCCATTTTCCGCAAATATCTGTGCTACTATTGCTCTTCAACTGATGGAGAGCAAGAATGCTTTGTGTCTGAGCAACTTAGTAGAGAAACTTGATCTTGACAAGAGTCTCTAGGCACCATTATTTATTTATTTGTTGGCTTTTTATTATTTTTTTATTAGCATTTATTCGTTTTTGTTTTCATACTTATTTCTTTATTGTTTGTTGTCTGTTTCCTCGCATAGACATATATGGTTTCCCAGGACTGTACCATGTGATCTGCCTATGGCAAAGCTGTCAAAGTGAACCGCGAGCATTTTGTGTTCATAAAGGCATTCATTCATTCATTCATTCATTCATAACGCGCAAATTAGACAAACTGTACTGCGGACAGAAAGTGAACTGGACTGAGATCCCTTTCCAAGGTGGTCTAAGTTCAGGTTGTTTCAGAAGGGTCTGAGTTTGTTTGGCGTGTTCACATATGCAAAAAAATGCTGACTAATCGATCTGAGTTTGCTTTAAGGGCTGAAATGGACCAAGTGTTAAATATACGCTGAGAACTTGGGTAACGTGTCTGGCATGACTTTGGAGGGAACTCTGAAGTGAGGGGCTCTGTTGACTGTTTCCAAAAGCGCTAGCTTCAGCGAAATTAGCATGCCTTCAGCACCATTCCCACTCACGGCAGATATAATTCCAGATCCGGGATCTGAGCCGGGGGAGGTGGAATTTCATGGTGAATGAAGCAGACAGAGTCCGCAGGCTGACCTTCATTCCAGTCTGAAAAGTCTTTTTAAAGAGTCGCCGCACTGTGCCAGAACACACACGGCCGCCCCGGATCAGGTTCTAGGTCGGGGTGCACTGTGACGCAATGCCCCCCGGCTCTGGACACCTGTGTGTGGACGGGCAGGACGAGGACTCCAAAGGTCAGAGGTTGGACTCTTCACGTCTCACCACTGAATCTGATCAGTCAAGAAGAATAAAAGCAAACCTCACTGTATATAAGCATCTTTCAAAATAAAGATAGCATTGTGTGTGTGTGTGTGTGTGTGTGTGTGTGTGTGTGTGTGTGTGTGTGTGTGTGTGTGGAGTAGTAAAGGGTCTGGGTGGATCCTTGTCGGCTTGTCTCTCTTCTGTGCATTCCCAGAATGCCAAGCAAACAGAGGGTCTACTTACAACTTCACACGACACCCGCTGTCTGCCCCAGCCAATCATCACCATCACCCATCATTTTACACACACATCACACACACACACACACACACACACACACACACACACACACATATATATATATATAAACCCACCTAATATAATAATACTTATAAATGTATTCCACTACTAGTCAAACCTTTTATTTATTTATTTATCGAACTGCATTTATATTGTTGTTAAACATTTAAAAGTTGAGTGAACACCTATTAATAAAATTCAAATAAAACAAGTTTTCTTTATAATTATTATGTCAAATAAAACAAGTTTCCTTTCTAAAATGCATCTGTAACAGTGCAGGTCTGACTTAGCTGCATGTGCAGAGACAAATTCTAGTCTGTCCTCTAACTTTACATGCACTCGTCAACTGTTTCCTCACTTAATATCCTGTTAAATATCTTGTGAACCACATTATGGTTATATGTCATTTCTTAAAGGTCAGTAGTGGTTAATAAAACGACTGAATTCGTGAACAAACTGTACATTTCTTTGTCAGCAAAGAATTCGGAGTGTATTTTTCGTAAGTAACGATATTCATATATATGCAGCTTATTTAAGAGTCATGTGAAAAGAAAAGGAGGCAGATAGGGAGAGAGTCAGTAACAGAGAGAGCAAAGAAAGAGGAAGAAAATGACAGTTATGGGAGAGTGAGTGAGTGGGGGGTCAGTGGCAGGCCATAATTAGACACTCTGTGTCACTCAGCTGGAGAGATTCACTGCACAGTCTATGTGTGTGTGTGTGTAAGAGAGAGAGCGGCACTCTGTAAGAGTATACAGTTGCACTATGGCTTGAAGCCTGGTGCTAAATAAAAGCTGGCATGTGTGTACAGGAACAGAACACCGTGACTGAATGGGTCTCACACTTGGGGGGATCACCATGACCCTCACTCATGGATGAATTTGCGGTGGTGAAACTGGTGTGTATGTGAGGAAAATAGAATATTATTATTATTATTATTATTATTATTATTATTATTATTATGCTTCAGCATTCACATTCTTATTCTCTATTTTTAGGCTGAAATGAATCATAAGAGTATCAGTTTGGTTTGACAGGTAATGGTCAAGGATCCATTTGTTTGTTTTCTTTGTCATTCAATGTTCCCTCAAAAGACTTCGCCAGCACTAAAGTTCAAAGGCATCAGTATCTATCCTGTCAAACTTTCACAGCCATGAAGAACCGCAGAAACCAAAGTGCAGACTTTGTTTGTAGAGACCCATCATTAATTTGGAAGACAATTTCAAGCTAATTCAAGCTCAAGTCTAGGTCAAATGCTCCTGAGATTTCTTCCTCCAGTCTTGAGTCCTTGGTCATCTGACTCCAGTCCTGCCACTCTTATTATTATTCTTTAATAACAAATAAACGTATCGTATGTTCACCATTTGTGTCTTCGTTAGCCGGAAAATGTCATATTTTGTATTCATCACCACCACTGGGGTGGAGGTAGCTCAGTGGGTAGGATACTTTTCTCTAGACCAAGAGGTCATGGGTTCGAATCTTGCCTTCAGCACCACCACTGGGTCCCTGAGCAAGACCCTTAACCCTAAGTTGCTCCAGGGAGAGACTGCCCCCTGTA
>JBBPDB010000125.1:9359-31379 GCA_037974465.1 Brachypetersius altus
TATAGTACTTTTACTTTAATACCTTTTATAAAAAGTGGATGACATTCTCCCATTTTGCAATTGCACTTTATTTTATTGATTTTTTAAAATTTTGTTCAAAATAAAAAACACATGAGAATTGCAACCGCTTGATTTTTTTTTTAAAATTAGTCGTTTAGATTAATTGACTAATTGAAAAATTTGTCGAAAGATTAATCGTTAGAAAATGAGTCGTTAGTGGCAGCAATAGAACTATTAAAGTGCAGGCCTAGAGTGGCTGCTTTGACTGACTAGCTGTGGATACTTGGTAAGTTCACTCAAGCTCAAACAAACAAATAGCTCTCGCTGCTGCCCTATACAGGCACCAGTATTCTGTGACCTTTATCAATAAATGACCCAACTAAGAAATTCTGATCATTATGATGTAAGCATGATGGTGTTAATGTGGTTTTCATCTTTTTTGGGCCATATATCATAGCATTCAAAATGTGATTCTCAAATATGATAAACATTCAATACTATTTAATACTTTGATATGACATCAACAGTATATGATATATTTGTGTAAAAGTCAGACTTTGGTTTAACAGCCTAGACACACCAACAGATGTTTTGGTCTGAACCTGTAGAAGCCTGTAAATGGGCTAATTGACTAATTCTGTCAAGCATCAGACTTGCTGTGCTGTTGAGCTTCACCATATGGCTTGAAATTTTTATGCAAGTAGCCGCTGGTGACCATGCTTGCTTTGGAGGTTTGTTTGTTTTCCTTGCTTTCTGCATGAGCAGGCAACCACAGCAATGTGCTGTTGTTCGGTGAAGATATGTCAAATAGTTTTGTTATGTCTTGGATTAAGATCTGACAGCATTTTAGAAGTCATTCATGCAGACATGCAGGTTACTCTATGAAAGGATTACACTAGGAAGCCAAGTAAAGTGTATTTATGTCTTGAATTAAGATCTGACAGCATTCAGTGTGCTTTACAATAATAAGCATAAAATGTAGGAGGTAGAGAAGTAAAATAATACATAAAAAAACAATTAAAGTAAATTAAAAGTGTTCTAAAAGTCCATATGTTTTAAAGAAGATGGAGGAGAATAGTGCAACTACAGTTGGGGCAGATCTGATTTTGATAGACAGTTAGTTGGACAGCAGAGTGGATAAACACCATCTTAAGTTTCAGCTCTTTTCACAACTAGATGAGCAGCCCCTATACATATCAAACCAGGGGTTCAGAGAGGATTGGTCTGCACAGGCTTTCAGATATTGAGCCAGCTGGTGGCCTAGTGGGCAGGATACTTTCCTCTGGACCAAGAGGTCATGGGTTTGAATCCTTACTTCAGCAGACCACCACTGGGTTGTCCCCCTGTAGTAGGGAATGGAAGTTACCTTGGATAAAAGCATCAGCTGAATGCCATAAATGTAAGTTGCCCCTCTGATCAGAAAGGCATGGGTTTGAATCCCAAGACAGCTAGTGGCATCTCTGAGAAATCCTTAAGCAAGGTACCCACACACCCCTAACACCCGGGCGTTGTGTTCCTGGCTGCCCACTGCTTCACTTGGGGAATGGGTTCAATGCAAAGGAATAATTTTGTGCTGTTCACACTGTGTGCTGTATTGCGTTCACGTATGACAAAATGGTCACTTATTTTACTTTACACATCCAGAATGGGACCAGAATATAATCTCATACAAAAGCTTTACTCCGCCTTTACAAGCCTGTCCCACTTGTGGGACAAGATGAGTTTTATCTCATCTTATCTTATCTAATTTGTCTTATGACGGGTTTCATCTTGATATGACCAGAACAATAAAATGCTGAGGGAGTTCCAGGCTAAAAGCTTCTGAAGAATACAGGGTAATGCTCCTGGAAGCCTAGGCTTGCTCCTGGAAAGGGCTTCGGGGATTTATATTGCCTCTTGGGTCGAGATCCAACTTCTGCTTTAACAATCTTATGGCTTCAGACCAAATGCCATTAACGCTACCTGTTAGCCCGGACGGCTGTGGAGCAGGTTACGAGCAATCTGGCCGGCTTTGAGGGCTAAATTACATTGGCTGTTAAAGCATGTTCTGCTGATTGGAGGGGGCACTGTGGAGGTTATCTTATGGGGATTATTAGGAGTGAATTTGAGATGTAAAGCCGAGCTTCAGCCCTAAACCTCATTATCTGGTGTATTTTGCAGCTTATTCTCAGTACTGCGTGTCAACAGTAATATGAGTACTGGACTCAGTTAACAGTTGACTCCTCTGTGAAGGATACAAAATCAGAAAACTTCATTGATCCCAGAGGAAAGGACTGAAAGTGTAACAGAGTGTAAAATAAAATTTTTGATAATCTCTGGAGGGAAAATCTCTCGATATTTTGTCAAATTTGGTACCTGTGGCAGGTCAGCAGATTAGTAACTTATTTTACTGTATTGTTTACACTGAAGTATTTGCAGACATCTCTGGAGACTACTGGCTAAAAAAATATATATTTTTACACGGTCCGGTACGCCCTTGTGTACCGCGGTAGTTTGGTTTTGCACTTCCTTTTGAAAATGGCGCTTAATGCTTACCAGGCTACTGTTAAGCAGCAAACGCCAATGAGCAAAAGCCCTCCGCCAAGAGTTAATGTCAAATAACTGTTGTGGCTCCACCCACTCGCCCTCCCTCACACTCCTGTAACTGTAGCTGAGCTCGCAGCTCGGTACACAGACGCGGAAAAAAAGAAAAACAAACAAGCATGGCCAGCACCAGCGGAACAGTCGAGAGCACAGTCTTCGTATTTTTTTTCCGGGTTCACTGTAGAATACAGCGACCAGGGAGTCAAAACAGTTAATAGAAACATCACTGTTTGTAAACATTGCCTAACACGTGTCCCATACGCTAATGGAAACACGAGCTATATGGCTAAGCATCTCAAGCATAGTCATGCTGAGATAACGGTTCCTGAATGGACGACAGACTAAAAGTTAACTCACTCTGTTAATGTAGATGCTGATCCTTTCGTGTAGCAGAGGGCAAATGAGAGAAAGTTCCCCCATGTTGCAAAAGTTGCACAACTTCACCTCTGTGTCTCAGGAACTTCTGCTGTGATAGAATTTTCTCCACTGCAGGGCACATTTTAAGTGCAAGCCACTCTTGCCTCGCTGCTGACAGTGTTGACAGGCTTATCTTCTTACAGAAGAATCTTATAATTGCAGAGGAATAAATACCTCATGCCCATAATGGCAATAATTGGTGATTGGACTTTATCCATCGTGAATGTAGCTGAAGTATGTTAACTCTGACTGCTGTGTTGTGTTTAGAGCACTTTAAGAGGCACTTTTAACATTTCTAAAAATGTTTTTTTATATATATTTTGTAAGTTTGAATTTTTTTACATGTATTCATATTTTATTCATGAGTAAGAGGCAGTTCATTATTTGTTTTGTTGTATTATTATTTGTAGTGTTAAATACAACACTTGTATCATATTATTTAGCACAGTGTTGCTGGAAATTGTTCAAAATAAAGATATAATTTTGGGAGAAAAAACATTGTTCTCTTTATGCACAAAACACGAACCGAAACTGAACCGAAACCGTGGCCCAAATACCGAGGTATGTGCCGTACCGTGGGATTCTTATTTGTCCTTGCTGCTGACCAGAACACCCCCAACCCCCCACCCACCCAAAAACCTCCCATGGATCATCTCAGTGTTTCACTTGTTTTTCATTTTGTCCTGCTTAAAGCCCTGCATTTTTATTACTGTAAATTAAATTAATAAGGGGGTATACGGGTTTACCCTTACATTTTCTTTAAAGGTAATGCACTAAACTGAGTTTAAAATGAAAAGCGGGGAGTTACTGTATATATATTTCACACTGAAGTTTGAGATATATATGGATGTGAATGGTTGGGGCTAAACTGCCGTAAGCTGAACTGATCAGGAGGTAGAAAATGTTTGTAATCAGGATACAGATTCAGAAAAGTTAAAACTTTATACAGTTATAACACTGTTCTGGGTGTCTGTGGTTTGAGCTGCGAGTGTGTGTGGATATCACACATGGGTCTGTGGGCGGAGTCAGTGCTCCACCTGCTCACATTCCTGCCCTTTAAAACTGAGGGGTTTTCCCCAAAACGTACTCCCTGCCTGGGCTCTGATTCAGGGCGAGACCTGCTGTAGCATGAAGAGTGGCAACTTTAACCACCTACATCACTCTGTGTGTGTGTGTGTGTGTGTTTGCGTGCGTGTGCATGTGCAGTGCTGTGCAAAAGTCTTTGTGCACCCCTCATTTCTTCCTAGACAGTGTGATGAGCATCAGATGATATTCTTGCGTGAACAAGGTGATTCAGAGCAAAACATAAAGATAAGAGGGGTGGCTCGAGACTTGCACAGTAGTTTAACAAAAATGTCTCTGTTTGCTGCTGTTCCAGCTACTATTCTATTATAATTCACTGTATCTCATATTCTGATGTCATTATATGTCCGAATGGTTCCTGTGGTGGAGTTTGGCCTTCCCTATTTCAGCCCTGAAACTCGCTGACTTGCTGACTGAAGTGTTTTGAGGGGTGTTCTTTTTTTCGAGCACTCTGCTGAATGCGTCTCTGACTGTGTTGATGTTTTGGGGTCTCCCACCTCCGTCCAATCAATCAGTCATTCCCTCACAAAGCGTTTCTGTGGCTCAGGTTCCCTCCAAGGTGCAGTAGGCTTTTAAAGGAGGGACAAAAAAGGGAGAAAGTTCCACTACTTCTCTCGCTCTCTTCTTTTTTCTTTTTTTTTTTAAACACGTTTAACTGCGGCCCTTTCTCTTTTGTTGGGCCCCCCTAGCACCCCTGCTGGGCATTGTGGGAGAAGTCTTCCTCAGTGGGGGATTGTGGGAAAGGCCGTGGGCTCACTCATCAAGCCTGACAAAATCAATGGAGGGCTTCACAAATGGGGACCCCAGGAATCTGCCTGGCAGGAGAGCGGAGAGGAGCGTGTTTTTGGGCCAGGAGCACCAGAACACGGGGAGAAAGGGGGAGTAGAGGTGGAATTAATCCCAAAGTTTACATCAGAGTGAGGCTCAAAGTGTTCCTGAATGGTTCTTCTCCTGTGTAAAACCTCTCATACTTGGTGCAAACATCATAAGTATCACGAAACACTCTTTTTCTCTCTCTCACACATGCATAACCACTCACACTAATGTGGTCTGGGTGAAACTGTAGAGCAACAGGTCCTGTTTGGTCAAACAGACTCAACAACCTGGCATTTAGAGCTGCATAAAATGGACAAAATATCAATATTGTAATATTGCTGCTACATATTGTGTTTGTGATGCCTTGCCTTATATTAAAGGGCCTAAATATTGTTTCAAATGGTTTACTCCCCATATCCACGCAGTCCATATATGGTCAATAAGCTACAAAAACAGCCCATTTTCAAATCGTTTTTTGTGATTTCACATTTAAATATATCTCCTTACTCTGGCTATAGCAGTATAGCCCTGCTCATTCATGCACCAATTCACCAACACCTTTAAGGATTAAAAACTAGGCTTTGTTATTATGTGAAGACCTTGATTCATAAGAACACCCAGTAACTCACTTGGAGCTGGTCAGCCTGTAAGAAACATTGTGATTGATTTAGATGTTCATTTACGGTTTGCAGCCTTGTGCAATATCTGTATTGAGCTGAGCTGAACCAGGTGTTTAGAATCTGCTCTTTTCACAGTTTCTCGTTCCAGTGTTCAGAGTTAATTAATATAGAAGTACATGATGACTATTGTGGCAATTAATTTAATTTCTAAAGGCTAATTAATAAATAAATGGTCAGTTTCCATCGAGGCAACTAGGCTGTGGAGGAGGACACAATGTATGAAGTGTGCACTACAAATGCTTCTTTTACATACTACACTGCAAATGTGAGCCACCCCATGTTTATTCATATTTTGCTTCTTTTATTTTCATGTAGTCTTGAACAGTTCTCCAGGCTTCCTAAAGGACTTCCTAAACAATATTTTCAGTCCAGTCCCTGAACATGACCAATTTCGGAGGAATTATTTTGTTTATTAAGACACATAGTGACCTACGTATGACTCATTCAAGCAGAACAAAGCACATCTAACTCCAGATGATCAAGCGGGGATCAGTATACTGGTGGCACTCATTGTATCTCAGTATGTCAAAGATAAGACAGTTTAACAGATAGTTTAACAGACAGAAAACAGTATTTTTACAGCAACAAGGTGATTCAAAGCAATATATAAAGAAATGAAGGGGGCAGGCATTTTGTTCGGGTACTGTATGTATAAGCAGAACATTTGAACAAACATGTTAGGGCTTAAAGGCTCCCTGTTAGATGGATTTCAACTTTAAACTCCACCCTGTAATCCCTTCTGGAACAAGCAAATTGGCCCTTTGAGGCAGTAAGAGGAGAAGCCATTGAGGAGAAAGGAGGGGGGCAGCTATTCGAGCTGGAGTGCAGTAATAACGGCCTAATTAATCACATCCAAATTCGCATGGAATACACACATATAGTACAATGGCGCTGTTGGCGTACACTAGGACCCCTCTGTCACATGGGTTCCCTCTCAGTTTGATCCCTGTGGCAAGATATTCAGGTCCTATTTGGAAGATTCTTCTTAGGTGAAAGTTTAAAATGAGCTGGTTGAGCAAAAATCTGTATACTCTAATAGGTTAAAGGGACAGCTTGGCTGGAAATTAGACCACCATAGTTTTTTCACTGACCCCAGATGTGGTCGATCAGTAGAGATTTGTCTTTAGTCTTTGGAGTCCAAATGTATCTTTAGTTTAGACCTGGAGCTAATACTAGGAGTCTAACAGTCACCCAAATCTTTTAATCCCCACCCTCTTTCAGCTCTTCAATCAGGTAGATCAGACTTGTAGATGTGGTTTAAGACACAGTACACCTTTCTGTGGACTGTAAAAATTAACTGAACTTCTTCGTTAAGGTGGATCAGAATTGTGGATGTGTTTTAGGACACAGTATGGAATCCTGTCTGTAGTGGGAATCAATATAGATACAGTGTATTGTGTCTGTGTGTGTGTGTGCGGGCGCACTCCCACATGGAATTCAGGACGTTTCGACAAAGCAATTCAGGAGAGGGGGAAGTTTAGGATGTTTACAGCACATGACCTGACTTGCTGTCCTTTACACACACACACACCGCCTGAGTGACGACTGGAGGGAGGAGTGTGTGAAGCTAAAACTATTTTTCTAAAATGTTCGTAATAATCAGTTATAGACTTATAACACATACAGTACACATTTATACACTGTTATATACTTTTTACATGCTGGCACTCATGCATTACTTATACTCTATTTTGTACATGTTATATACAATTCAATATGTTATACACTATTATGTGTTATAAACTCTATGAATAGCTACACTATTCTGTATGTTATATACTTATATTCACCCACTCTAATATACACTAATATACATTGTTAAACACTTGTGTTATATACTGTCATATTCATGTAGAATTGTGTAGGTGTCATAAATGTATGTACATAGTAATACACTATTGTATATGTCATACACTATTGTATAAACTTACATACTTTTATATGCAGTTAGATATACTGTTCGACTACACTATACGCTTTCTCTCTCTCTTATTGTTTTTCTTTCCTATTCTTTTCTCTCTGTAAGGGTGATTTTGCAGTTTTTCTTCAGGAGAGTCTGGACTGTCATGAGGAGACACTGAGCTGCTCTTTTTGTGCCGCAGTAAATGAAATTTCCCACTCGGTCTGAAATAGCAGGAATGTGAAAACAGGCAGAACTTTCCCTCACTGTTTCTGCTATTTTTCCATGAAACGGCAATTAGACTTACTGCATTAAACTTATCCTCTCCTGCTCCCAAAATACAGAGAGAGAGTCAGAGAGAGAGAGTAGAGAGAGATACAGATATACAGAGGAGGGGGAGACTAAAGCCATAACAGAGACTAGAGGGAGACTAGAGTGATACAGAGACAAGGGTTATACAAAAACTAGAGGGAGACAAGAGCAAAAGGGAGACTAGAGGGAGACTAGAGCAATAACAAAGACTAGAGGGAGGCTAGAGTGATACAGAGACTAGAGTGATACAGAGACTAGAGTGATACAGAGACTAGAGTGATACAGAGACTAGAGTGATACAAAGACTAGAAGGAGACAAAGACTAAAGGGAGACTAGAGCATGATTTAAAGCGATATGGAGACTAGTGGGAGATCGAGGTCAGATGGAGACATAAGGGAGAGGGAGAGCTAAGGGAGAGACTACAGTGAGATAGGAAAGAGACTAGAGTGATATGGAGACTAGAAGGTGAGTGAAGTCAGAAGAAGCCTGATGACGTTGATCAGAGCAATGCAGATTTAGTCCTGATTCCCAACATGCGTTAATTTACCAGGTGTGAATGATTTTACTTGTGTTACTTGTTGGTAACTTGATTTAATTTCCATGGAGCTCCAGCATTAAAGCTAAAGAGACAAACAGAAGACTGAGTCTTGGCTGATCGGGAGCAGGAGGGGTTGAACTGGGTGAATTAGATCTCAGAACAGTCTTTAAGTGGTTCTAACCCATTTTAATGCTTGTTGCTAAGGCACATCAGTCGGCGTGACGTTCCTCTTCCTGTTGCACGGAGACATGAGAGCCGCTTTACTTTCATCTCCAAAGGTTTTTCCCTTTTTATTTCTTTCTCTCTCTGTTGTTTTTTTTTCTTCTTCAAACTGCTCCTCCACCGCAGAGCCGCCCACACACTCACCCTCGCTGTGTTTTTCTCAGGCGTTCCGATTCTGATTTAATCAGAGCTGGGAGGATTCAGTGTTTCTGTGTGTTTGTGGACGCCTCAGCGTGGCGGCGGGTAATAATCCCCTCTGGATTTCAGGCCGTCCTCCCCCGCCGCTCTCGCCTCACGCTTTTAAGTAACAGGCCTTCAGATTGGAGCCAGGAATGTAAAATATCACACTCGGGGAGGTCCTGAGCATCCAGGCTTCAAACAGCACTTACAGTAAAGACGTCCAAGATCACAGACTCAACAACATAGTGGCAAATTCGAATCTGCATTAAAATGATATCGCCACACAGTGTTACCTCTCACTTTATTAAGATTGCTGTTCTGTTTCATATATATGTAGCTCTGTGTGTGTGTGCATATGCGTGTGCGTGTGTATGAGGGGCTTTGGTTTTTATTGATGATGGAGCTATAGTTTGCATTCATTCTGTGTGCCTGTGAGTGTGTGTACACAAATCACTATATATGTGTGTGTGTCTGTGTGTGTTTGTACATATGTTTATCGATGGGGTAGGACGATGTTGATGGGGTTATAATTTTGATTTGTTGATTGGGGGTGTTCATTTATTCAGCCAGCTGACATGTCTGTGAAATGTATGGCGTTTGTGGCGCTCTGTGGTTCTTCATTGGGATTTATTTGCTAGCTGGGAGCTTCTCTGGAGCTGTGAGAAATGAGCTGTTAGAGGATGATGACGTTAGAAGTGTTGGAGAAAAGTCATGGCCGGTCGTGAAGTTCTGGAGGCCTTTTTTCCTGGCTCTGATTTCTGGTTTTGTGGCATTTCTTGACATGATGGATGAGTTCATATCCACCATTGCCTGAAGCCTAAGTGATCAGTGTTGATGATGATGATGATGATGATGATGAAGGTAAATGGAGTGAATGACTATGAGATTCTTCTGCAGTTTCCCCCTCTGTGTTTCTGACCTAGTAATTGCAGTCATTTTCTCCCGTAAATTAGATGGGGATGTTATATTTGGTTTCACTACAAACTAAGTTAAAAATTATTCCTGACAGTTTTTCACATAAAGGTTTCTTAAAGGTTCTTTGCTTAAAATATCCATAATGTTATAAGGGTTATGTTGTATATAGATATGACATAGCAGATTCTGTAAAGAAAAAAAAAACATGTAAATGTACTTTAAAAATTATCTGGAGCTGCTCAAACCAATTTAGCTCATCATTAAGGTGGATCATAGTGATAGTGATAGTGACTTGCTATGAGCTGTAAAAATTCACCATGGAGCTGAATGCTGCGGGACCTTTTTACACAACAGGGTCTGTTTTCACAAACCGCCTCAGGAGCAGGAACACTGATCTAGAGTGTGATGTCATAAATATGCAGGAATCGGGTCCCAGATCAGTCAAATTGGGAATTTCCATTGTTTTGTTTAAATCAGGATTCATGTGTGACCAAAAGAAAAGAATCACAATAATAAGTTGGAGATTTCATGAGATCTGTGGTCAGAAAAGCTCATATAAACCAAGAGGAGTTTGGATGTGGACATTTGTGTGTCATAGATGGTGTTTCCCCTTCTGCCTTATTCTGCCAGTTTGTGAAAGTTAGTTGTGTGTTTAGCAACAGAGCTGCTTAAAACTCTGATTCAGGCGTACTGTCCCTGTAACTAATCACTGTAAGTAGCTCTGCATAAGGGCATCAACTAGGGATGCACCGAATATTAAACCACTGGAAATTTTCGGCCAAAAATGGCAAAAGAATATATTTTTTCTACGCGACCAAAACAGCGATGACACAGTCAACAACCGTAATCTGCACACGCCAGATTGGATTAGAGTCAACATGTCTGCCGTGTGGCCGCATTTCTAGAGAGGGTGCATCCACAGAGACTTTCTCAACGTCAGGATTAATTTATCATATCAAATCAAAACATCCTGATCGAACACAGAAGAGGCACGACCCTTCGACCACACCCACTCTGTCTGTGTCTGTGAAAAGGCAAAAAAGTTTTCCAGTGATTACGGTTAATAAATGGGCTGACAGTCTTTAATACACTATTTTGTTATAGGCCTACAGAGAAAGTTATATCTTTCAACAGTTTTTAAAGCCCTTGTTGTGAATGCACTATTTTCATGCACTTTGCTCAGAATATTAAAATGCGCTTGAATTCATTGGTTTTATGAGAGAAGATATTTAATTGTATAATATTTCACCTATCTTGCTTTTCGGCTATTCATGAGTAAAATATTTTATTAAAATTGTTATTTTATGTTGTGCATTGTTTGAATGCTAAATAAATATTTTCATAGTTTTGTAACAGGTTTATTGTTTTAATGATTAAATAAAAATAACGTCTTTCCGTGTAATATCTAGTGTCAACCAAATGCCACAAATGTAAAATAGAAAGAAAAATCGTAAAGAGGGAAAGCAGATAAAGATAAAGTGACAGAGTGAGAAAGAAAGAGTAAGGGAGAGAGAAAGCGAGAGAGTAAAAAGGAAGAGAAATATGTTTACATAGAGATGTGGAGAGAGGCAGTAGATAGAGAAAGAAAATAAGTAAAGATAGAGTAGAGAGGGAAAGAGCTAGAAAAAGAGTAGCGAGAAAGAGAGAGAGAAATAGTAGGTAGGGGTTGTGTGGTAGTGGTTGTGGGGAGGGGGTTGGGGATGTGATGTATAATAAGAGGACGTTCTCCAACTCAGTGCAAGTGTTAACTTGGGTATATTAAAGTCTGTGTCCCGGCCACATTCTCTTATCGAAGGTGTTTCGTGGGTAATAAGTCCCGCTCTCGATTTTCCAGCTTCCACAGTTCAGAGCGCCTATTTTAGTAGAGCAGATCCCAGGTGAGGAGCTTCTGCAGCGTCTTCAAAAACTCTCTGACTGCTAAGGATCTGCTGAGACCTCAGTAAAGACCAAAAACAAGAAGACACAGAATGCGGAGTTCGTTTATCATTAACAACCAGCCGTCAGCCTGAAAACACAAGAGCTCTACAGCAGCCTGACAGTAAAATCACTTTAAATAAAAAATGACTGTAAAATATAAGATGCTGTGTAATGTTCATATGACCCATGCTGTCATTCTGACAGACTGTAATAAACTACAGGAAGCATAGGGGGTGATATAATAACGGTAATACTAAAACATAGTACATTCTCTAAATGCAAAATTTAGTACATTCTTTAAATACAAAAATATGTGTAAAATGATGCATACAAAATAAATACAAATGTTAAACTGAACTGCTAAACGCCTGAAGCCAAAATAAGGAGATTTTGTAACTCATTTAACTCATGTTGTAACTCATTTGAAAACTGGCTGTTTCTATCCCATAAGAGTGATTATATGAACACTTCAGTATATTGAATGGCTTTGCAGTTGTGAAGTCAGCCCTAATAATAATAATAATAATAATAATAACAACAACACTAATAGCTGTGCAGCAGCCAGAGGGTGTTGATCTTTTGGCAGCCCACTATTTTCCAACATATATGTTTATCCTTGGTTTTGTAAGATCACAAAAACTGTGATTTGAAAATGTTTTTTGTACCTTATTTTCCAAATATGGATTACATGGATGGGGGGTAAGTGTAACAATATTTATGTACTTTAAGCCTTTTTACTTCCAGAAAATGATCATATGGGTCCTTTAATATATCAAAGCAGTATAGCAGTAAGTATTTAGCAGTAAATTAGTAATACACATTGACTGACAGGTGAATGACAACCGCTACCCTACTTTGGAGCATATTTCTGCTGCCTCCTCCCAGTGAGTCTGATCTCTGCCTGCTGTTTTTGATGTTCGGCAGTAAATTCTCCTCCATACTGAGAGGATCTTCTTCATTTGTTCTCAGAAAATGCTCTCAGAACCCCTGCAAACATCCCAAACCTCTTCACAGGGACACTTAAGAGCATTTGGCCGCTCTGTTTTGGGCCTGAAAGAGGCGGAGGAGGGGTTTAGGGGGTGTAGAGATATAGTGTGTCTTTCTGAAAGAGGATGATAATGACTGTTGGGTCTGGCCTAGCAGGAGGCTAAGTCTAAAGCCACAGTTTGAACCTCTTTTTGGCCTTTTTTTCTCTCCTCGTGTTTTGCAGTTGCCTGACAGGTGAAATACTGTGGGAACTCGGGGAGGTTTTTTTTTCCTTTTTAAAGCTCTTTGAGCATAGAGATGCATATTGAGAGCTCAATAGCTCGGTAGGAAGCAGCTCTCATGAGTTTTTTTCCCCCGAAAAGCAGGGCAGAACGAGAGGTGCTGGACTTAAATGTGTGTTATGTTTCATATTAAAAGGCACCTCCTCTTTTGTTTTTCCCCTCGAAGTGTGTTGTTCCCTGGAAGAAAAACAGTCGTATTTCACGTTTACACCATTTTACAGCCTCTCTTTATCCCTCAGAGTTAAACAGGCTGTTTGTGTCACCATGCCTTGAAGAATGGGGCAATGTAAATGAGGTCAGTTCTGACTGGTCACCTCATTCAAGGTCCATTAAAGGGTCCATGTAATCACTTCTCTGCAATTAAAAAGTCTGTAAATATTGTTCATGCCGGAAATGAATTTTGTATATTCCCATGTTTTAGTATACCTTGCCCAATCAGTATCACTGAAATTGGGACTTCTTTCTAAATGAGGAGAAAAACAGCCTATTAGAACAAAGCTCATTTGCATATCACCATTCCCAAAGACATATTAATGAAAGCAGCCTGTTTTTAGGGTATTTCATTCGAGAGGTCAGTGACCAGTTCTGAAATGAAGAATTTGAGGTGTTCTCGGTTCATCAGCCTGAATGACATTACCTGCAGGGTAAGAAAACAAGGAGAAAAGTGTAGGAGGTTTAATGTTAAAAGTAAGGTGTAAATGTTTTCAGAGGAGCTGCAACATCCTCCGATGGCTTTATTCATTACGTTCTGGGTGGCGAGGCCAAGCCAGCGTGGCTCTTCTGTCCATGTTCATTACGCCTAAATTAGACCCCAGTGGGACAGAAAACAGCGGTGAAAATTGTGAGCCGTAAACCGCGTCTCGGCAGCCGGCCGGGATCCGCCATAATTGTCCGGGCTCTGCCAGAACCTCGGGCGATGATGTCCCAGCATGCTCTCGTGGGGGCGGGTGGGCATTGTTGGGCACGGAGGGCGCAGAAAAGATCCGTCCGTGCTTTTCTGAGGATGTGTGCAATGGGGCGGGTCAGCCGGGGTCCTGAGAACCTGCACAGCCTCGGTTCCCCCTGAGTTCCTCCATTTAGCTCAGACTGTTTTAGCTGCTGCAGCAGCGGACGTGGACGGGACAGGCGGTGGGGTCAGAACCGGCCCTGAAGACGTAAAGAGAGGGGGGATTGTTTAGGGTGGCTGCATGGCAGGCAGAATTGTTCATCTCCCTCTTTGGAGGAGGGAAGGACAGGAGCGTTCACACGGCACTCACCGGAGTCCTGCTGGGCTTCTGCAGAAAGGAGCTTTAGCAGCCGGTAAATGAGTTCCAGCCGCCGGGGGGCTCTGGCTTTTTCACAGAAAGAAAGTGCGGGGTTGGATTTGATCAATTCTGATTTTGATTAAGTTTCATATCGATTCTTCTTCAATAAAAAAGGAGTGAGAAAAGAAAGAAAAATGTTTTGTTAACGAAAAATAACTCCCAGCAGCAATGGGAGCGAAACATTAAATAAAAATTAACTTATTAACATAATTCATCAGAATCAGAAAACATTATTGGTCCTGGAGGAAATGATGCAATGACTACAAAGACACACAGAGACAAGAACAATGTAGTATAAAGTGTAAATGAGACCTAAATACAAAAATCTGTGGAAAAGAAAAAAGCTCAGTTGTGACAAACCAATGCTATATATAGAAATGGAATTAAATTGGGTTGTGATGTAAATCTGCCTGATGTTTGGGTTCTGTTGGAGAACAGCGTTGCGCTGTTTGTTTATGAGTTAAAGGGCTGGGAAGGGCCTGCTGTGTTTTTTGTGGTCTGTCCAAATGGAGTCGCAACAAAGTGTGTCTTTGTGTGTCCGCCTGTGGAAACGAGTGACCCCTTCACTGCTCAACAATGTGCGGCCTTTCTGTCGGACGAGAGCGGAAATGTGTAAAAGAGCGTGCGTATGAGCCTAAGTTCGGGCCCACAGCTGGAGCTGCACTGGAGTGAAGAAGCGATGATGGTCAGTGGGGTAAATCCCTGACCTTTATGACACAGTGGTCTTGATTTACTTATTTCTGTACAAATAACAACACATTAATATAAAAAATAAACTGTTTCTGATCATAATTTTTTTTAATCTTGAGGAACAGTTCTCCAGGCTTCCTGAAGGACTTTCAAGGTCTCCAGTCCCTGAACCTGACTAGTTTCAGGGGAATGTATTCAAGCATATATACATGAGTCATTCAAGCATAGCAAAGCAGATCTAACTTAAAGCGTGAACCAGTGAAAAAACAGGTGCACCAACAAGGTGATTCAGAAAAGAATAAATATATGAGGCCTCAAGCCTTTTGTACTGTACATTAGCAAAAATGAGTATTCCACAGTAATCCTTTGTACCCAAATGTGATCTATCAGCCGAGATGTGTTTGAAGTCCAAATGTAGCTCCTTTAGTTCAGAACATGAGAGGAACAAGGCTAACATCGCTAACACTATAAGTCAATAGTCACCTGAAACTTTTCCACTGTTCTTCAAACCACATCCAGCTCTTCATTAAGGTGGATCTGACTTGCGGACTTGGTTTAGGACACCTACCATGAGCTGCAACAACTCCTTCACTAAGTTGGATTAGACTTGGATGGCTAAACTGCTGGACTAGAGCGGAGAAGGACCGTCTGGGAGAAAGTTCTGTTGTTGAAAGTTCATTAGCTAGCAGCCACAAGGGTAACATTCATGATTTGGGGATATGGACGACTGGCCAGTGAGTGCGGTTGTCACTGAGGCCGAGCGGAGCTCTAGCGTTTTGAGACACGACTCAGTTGAAGTGAGTCGAAGCAGTAAAAGAGAGCGAGAGAATTCCAGATCGCCATTCCTTGGTTAATTTTCCACCAGTCAGCCCTTTTTAATGAGCTTTCCAACCCCAGCCTGCACTTATGTGGTCTTAGACCAGTCAGTTGGGGTTGAGGGTGGGGGTGGGGGGTCTTCAAACCCCATCATTAACCTCCTAAAGTCATGACCCCCTCCCTAGACTTACAGAAGCTGTTGTCTCTGGGATCTGAACCTTGTCAGAGAAGAAGCTGTGCTGAGGAAAGAGGAGGATCAGCGGTGGAGAAGAAGGGTGAAGTGTAGTGATGGAATGTTTTCTCCACCAATACCACAGCTGAGGCTGGAGAGGAGTAAACAACGTGATGAAATGAGGGTGAAACGAAGTAGGAGACCCTTTATTGTTAGCTGAGGTTGAGAATGGATATGTTTTTACACATTCTGATACATTTAACTTGGTATTACAGATGAAAACACTGTCCTAAAGACCATAAGACTGGCCTAAAGATTGTCAGACTGGCCTTAAGACCAGCAGACTAGCCTATTTAAAGAAAAAACAGATTGTTCTAGCTGGACAGACAGCTAAATACCAGAATGGACCAGCTGAAGACTGCGACAGACCGACCGACACACACACACACACACACACACAATGCTGTCTATTTAAGGTCAGTTCCATTGACTTGATTAATGCCTACAGCATAACCTTGACCTTTATGACCTCTTTCACACTTTCTAATAAAAGCTGGTGTTTTGGAGAAAAAATATCCTCATGGAGAGCAGACTAATGTCTGCCCCCCCCCTCTCTCACACACACACACACACACACACACACACACACACACACACACACACACAAATAACCCCCTGCCATGTCCAGGAAGTTCTGACTGACCCCTGTCTGTCTGTTTCTTTGCTCTGATTATAGAGGGACTCATTGTGCTGGACTTTGTTTGGACAGATTCTGCACCACCACAGCTGCAGAGTGTGAAAGAGCCACACGTGTGGACTTTACACACTGTTGCGGTGTGTGTGTGTGTGTGTGTGTGTGTGTGTTGAGGAAACAATAGAAGGGTCGTTCTTTATCTAACAGAATGAGGTCCAGCTCTGTCAGGACGCGTCTGCTGTGCGGGGTCTGCACACTGTTGAAGGGTAGTGTGTGTGTGGTCAGTCTGTGTCACCCCCCTGACCCTGCCTGTAAAGCAGAGGGCATTGTGGGTAATGTGCTGAGTGGGCAATCCCCCATAATACCTCAGATCAGAGAGGGGCCTCAGTGTCTGACTGTTAGAGCCCAGAACATTGTACACACACACACACACACACACACACACACACACACACACACACACACACACACACACATGCATAAAACAATTCTATCAGGTCTCAAAATTGAACAAATTTCAGTTTGTTTTGATACACGTTTTAATATATGCTGTAATTTGATGCGTCAGGTGATTCAATAGTTGTGTAAAATATAAAGATTTGTTTTGCAGTGTCAAACAGTGAGTGTGTGTTTCTTGGTTGTGTATGTTGTGCTCTTGAGTGTCCTGCACAGTGCTTGCTTCGTCCATCAGTTCATCAGCTGTTGGGACGGAGCCTGAGTTTAGTGTGATTGTTATTGATGGACTGACAGATGTATAAAAGTATAAATATGAAGCTCTGAATGTAAAGATGATAGTGTATCGACTGTAATCCTGAATCTCCATTAACCTGCAGTGTTGATCAGCAGTTAGAAGTGTTAGAATGTTCAGTGCTGGACGTTCCAGATCACACCGGTGTGGTGCTACACTTTAATCCTTTAACACTTTCTCTGTTAAAGAGGAGGTCTGAATCTGCAGAAGACCCTCCAAACAAGACTGTTTCTGCTCCTTTTTAGGGCTGTTGTGTGTAATTTGTGATTCAGACCGTGTCAAACATTTAGCTAAAAGCAAAAACAACGTCAGAGGTACATTTGTGGCTGGAGAGCATATACTTCAGGTTTCCAAAAAAAGTGAAATCTGGTCACCACTCTGTTTCCAATCCAGGCACAACTTTCTCTTCAGATAAATCAAGACTGGGTTTGTGTCAGGAGAACATTTTCCAAACTGGACCAGCAGAACGGTATCAGTGTGTGAGCTGGAGGTTCATCTTCACAGTGACGTGTTTTTGGACGTGAGAACAAAGAGAAGGGAGGACAGGGTGGGACAGTAACTGGAAAAGGGAGGTTAGATGATTAAATTTTGATGACGCTCTGAAGAAATAATGGTCTTCTGATCGTTGGAAAGATTGGAAAGGAGATATTTCCATTACATTACATTCTTTAGCCATTACAGCACCTCCTCAATACAAACCTCCATCTTCCAGAACATTACAACCTCCTGTCTAATATTGTTGGTCCCCCTTGTCTCCCCAAAACAGCTCTGACCAATTGAGGTCTGGACTCCACAAGAACCCCTGAATGTCTGTGGCTCAGCACTAGCAAATCCTTTGCTCTGGCTCAACACTAGCAAATCCACTAGCAAGTCCTGTAAGCTATGAGGTTTGGCCTCCATAGATCAGACTAGTTTGTCTCACAGAAGATTTGAAGAATCTGGAGGAACCTTCAGCTCTTTGTGATGTTCCTCAAACGTCTCCTGAACAGTGTTTGCAGTGTGGGGGCAAAGGAGAAACGGCCATTGAGGAACAGTGTCTTCATGAAGTGCTTAAGTGTTAAAGGAACGTTCACATGAATGCAGTACCCAAACTTCTCCAGCAGTACATCACACAGAGCATCACTTGTCAAACTCCTTTGTATTCTGTGTGTGTGCGTGTGTGTGTGTGCGTGTGCGTGAGTGCGTGTGCGTGCGTGTGTGCGTGCGTGTGTGTGTATGTAATGGCAGTGAAACTCGAGTGTTTGGTGGTCAGTGCAGAGGTTATTTGAGCCGTTTTGTCTGAGCCTCAGTGGTTCCAAACCTAAACCCACCCAGCCTGTAAAATAATCCCCCCAGAGATGCCTCAACAGGGCGTATTGATCACCACACACATACACACACTGCAGGTAGATGCAGGTCTTTAAATCCATTGTGAGGGAAGGTATCTGCTACAAATCACATAAACAGCTGAGGAGCAGACAGACAGACTGACTGCAGAACCAGAAGAGCTTAAACTGATTCTCTCTCTCTCTCGCACTGTCCTTCTCTGTTTTTATTTACTGTCTCTCTTCCCCCTCTCTCTCTCTGTCTCTCCCTCTCTGTTTTTATCTTTCTCTCTCTTCAGCCTCTATCTCTCTTTCTCTCTCTCTATCTTCACATTCTGTCTTTCTCTCCCTTTTTCTGTCCCTCTTGCTTTCTCTTTCTCTTTCCCTTTCTCTTTCTTCATACTCTCGCTCTATCTCTACTCTGCTGTGAGGATTTGATTGCAAAAGAGCATTATTGAGGTTGTGTACTGATGTTACAGCATTGTTGTAGGAACAACATTGTTGTGGGTACTGATGTTGGATGGTTAGTTCTGGATCCCAAAGGTTCTGGGTGGAGCTCCATCAATCCAGAGACTTCATAGCCAACACTAGGGAGGGGGCCGGGGTTATGCCCCACTAGCCCTCAGACATGGTTAGTGGTTTTTTTTGGTTAGTGGTTAGGGCCTATTTTTTTGGTTAGTGTGTTTCTGTGGAGATTGTGTGTGTGTGTGTGTGTGTGTGTGTGAATGCCTGTGTTAGCAGTGGAGCTCTGGAGAGCAGTTGCAGGTCTGTCTGTATACTTGTGGACATATTAGGCTATGAAGTCTCCCAGAAGCTTCTGTTCTGAATGCGCCGCTGGTGTGTGGTGCTGCAGCTGTTGCTGAGCTGCTGTGCCATGAATCCCTCCTGCAGACGCAGTGCAGAGAATGACTGTGATGGTGGTCTTTTTTTTATTTATTTGTTTTTTTTATTCTTTTAAGTCCATTTTCCTGTCCGACTTCCGCAGACTCCCTTTGGTCAGCTCTTTACTTGGGCAGTAAAAACCTGGGCTTTCTGAATGAACCAAAACACACGCACACACGCACACCTACACACACACACACACACAGGCCCTCCACTGAGTCACTTGGGAGGTCCACCCTAATTAATGGTCAGACATTTGCTGTCCTAACCAGGATGTGACCACTCGTCATAGCGAGAGTGGTGGTGGTATAGTTTGTGTGTGTGTGAGAGAGAGAGAGAGAAAGAAGGTGGTAAAGTGAAAAGAAGAACACACACATAAAGCCACCGCTGAGACTTTCTTTTAGAGTAAAACTTGCATTTGTTCACCAGACAAGAGTGTGAAAACACACACACACACACACACACACACACACACTGCATGTGTTTTAACATCCATATAAAACCATGTTGTAAACCTGCCAGTCTTCAAGGTGGATCCAGACCCCCAACAACTGTGTGTGTGTGTGTGTGTGTGTGTGTGTGTGTGTGTGTGTGTGTGTGTGTGTGTGTGTGTGTGTGTGTGTGTGTGTAAGTATCTATCTGTAATAATACACTCCATGTATCCCAGCACTCTTTGCTTTGATTTTTTAGTTTTGTCCTAAAAATGTATTTATACACCCACACACACACACACACACACCTCGGGGTGAAGGCGACTGTGAGTCCCTTGGGTGGTTTCAGGCCGTGGTCTGTGTCCTCTCTGCTGTAGGTAGAAAAGGCGCTAAAGGAATCTGTGTGTGAGGTGTGTGTGAGGTGCAGTAGTCGGGGGTGAGTGAGTGTTGTGGGGGTTTGGCTGGCGGCTCCTGGCTGCAGCTCTGTGGGTACATTTTTGTGATTTTTGGCTGAGAACTGCAGGGGGCCGAGGTGTTTGTGGGCCAGTGGGCAGGAACTGTAGCTGACCTCCCTCCAGTAGGTGGGGATTCATTTATTAATAAATTAGTACTTATTATACTATGATTTCATTATACAGTAGTTTATTGTACAGTGACTTTTTTACACAATAGTTTGATTTACAGCTTTATTGCACAGTGGACTACACCTCTTAATTTTTTCTTTGGGAACGAAGCACACTGGAAATATTACTGAGTTATTTTCTCTCCACTCTCTTTTGTGTCATTTGGCCGTCATTTGAGGTGGCAAAAGTAAGTGTGTGTTAGTGTGAGTGTGTGTGTGTCCGTAGCAGCTGCTTTCTCTGGTGCCCATGAGTTCTATAAAAAGTATGACGGGGGAGCTACACTCACACATACACACACACACACACAATCTCTTTCCTCTACATTCACATTATCTCTCTCCCCACTCTGTCTGTTTCTCACTCTCTCATTTCTCTTTGTCTTCTTTCATTTTGTTCATTTTCTGTTTCTCCGATTTCAGCTTTCTGTTTCTACAACCATTCTTTCTTGCTCTGCCTCATTTTTACTCTCTCTTTCTCTCTCTCTTTCTCTCTCTCTCTCTCTCTCTCTCTCTCTCTCTTTATCTCTCTCTCTCTCTCTCTCTCTCTTTATCTCTCTCCTGTTAGCAGGGACTTTTTTGCCATTGTTAAACTCCAATTGGATCCAATTGGATTCATCTGATTGGTTAAAGTTCTTATTTGCATATAGGAAATGCTGTGTATTATCAGTATCAGTAAAGGTCAGTAATGATTAGCAGTACACCCACCCCCACACTCACACACATACCTTTCTCTCACCCCCACACTTAAACCTATTCCACCCACCCTCACACCCCTTCTACCCACACCCTCAACCTCACACACAACCTCACACACGCGCACACACACACACACACACACTCACACGAGCACACACCTTTTGTACAAGACAATGTTTTAGCGCTGTGCTTCTGACTTGCCAGTGCTGAGGATTAATAAAGCAGTGCTCTGATCCTATGTGTGTGTGTCTTTGTGTTTACAGGTGTGTTGGGCAGTGCGGAGTGTTCGTGTGGACGGAATCATTTCACATGTGCGGTCAGTGCGTTTGGAGAGTGCACCTGTATACCGGCGCAGTGGCAGTGTGATGGAGATAACGACTGTGGAGACCACAGCGATGAGGACGGCTGCAGTGAGTAAAACACACGTGTACACACACACACACACACACACACACACACACTCTCTCTCTCTCTCTCTCTTTTACACCTTATTTCATTCAACTGAAATGGACCAGAATTAAATGTGTAGTACAAAAAAAAAGTCAAACCTTTACATCTGAAACAACTGTCTTGTGTTTCCACTCACCTGTCACTTTTCTGAAAACAGCCGCCCTGTGCTGCCACTCACTGGCCACTTTATTAAAAATATAGTCATTGGCCTCTTAATCAGAAACCCCTCAGTACACCAGTATAGTACAGCTGTTAGGCTGGTGTTTCTGATAAAGTGACATTTATAGGGTTTATATATATATATATATATATATAATATATATATATATATATATATATATATTAGGGCTGGGAATTTGACGCGTTAATGAGATTAATA
>JBBPDB010000126.1:5523-17076 GCA_037974465.1 Brachypetersius altus
GAGAACATTTGGAGGCATATTTATGGTTTACACTATAAGAACAGGCATTGGGATCATTTTGGGGGTGGGGTTGCTCCAGACCTTTGACAGAATTCAAATGAGCCATTTTAATCCAGATGAATTCCAAAATTACAATCAGATTAATCTAGATTAAAAAAATAATCTATGCCCACCTCTAATATATATACATATATAGAATCTCACTCTCAGTTGAAGTTTGTGTGCTGCACAATAAATCGTCATGGCGACATCACCCTTCATAACATTGATATCACAGAAAGCTACAATATGCAAATGAGCCTCTGACCAATCAGTGTTTCTGACAGGGTGCCAAATGACAGCTCCAGGTGAGTCACTGGGAGCTATCCATGTAATCCAAAAACTGTCTAATTATCTTTAACCATTATAGGTACTGTTTGGCTGAGGTGACTTTAAAGGGCATTTTCCTACTGTTTCATTGCTTCCTTCACATCTGTATGTTTGCTTACCAAAAACATAACCGATAATTCATTCTTACACCATTTCCCAACCTCTGTTTACGCTTCAGAATCAAACAGGCTGTTACTCTTACTGTGCCTTTAAGGCTGATGTATGTAAATGATCTCTTTTCTGATTGGCCGTCCTGTATTGAAGCTCATTCGGGGCTAAAGTGATCTAGTCTGAATGGAGTGTTGCTTTTGTGACATCACAAACACATTATAAAGACCTACTGATGCTATTTGTGGATGCAGCCGGTACCTGAAGCCGATCTGGTTGATGTGGTCCGTTTCTAGAAGCATCTTCCAGAGCAGGCAGAGGAAGAGTGGCGGAGAGCCCTGCATGGAGAAGTGCGTGATGATGTCATTCTCGTTGGTCATGGACTTCCACTTGCGGTATTCCTCCTCCACGTTCTTCTTCAGGTTGAAGCGGCTCTCCTGGGGAACGTTGTTCTGCTTGAAAAAGGCCTGAAATGGAAATGTGTGGGAATTTGGAACCCTCTGGAAAAACCAGGAAATGCCTCCCTGCCAAAAGCTTGGAACTATCAGAGCTGATCAGACTACTTATAGATCATTACCCATCACTGCACTGGTTTAGGTCTAGCAGTATTGGTATTATTTAGGGATTTTGAAAGCTGTTATATGTGCCTTTTTTATTTTTGACTCAGGATAAAGGTATTTGCTTGGACATCTGTGTAAAAGCCACATCTTTTTGTCAGACACTGCGCAGTAAAATGGCCAAAAATCTGTTCCTTGCCCAAAGAAATAACTTCCATTAAAGGGTGGCTTTGGATCTAGAGTGCTTTTTTTCTCCCCAGGAAGCTCCGCTTTGTCTGGGCCACAGCAGGCAGTCCAACACAGACGTGTGTTCTCATACAAAACACAAAATAACACTTTTTTAATGCGTAGAGAAGACAAACATATGGGTGCAACAGAAGAAGCCACTCTAATTAGTTTTCCCAGAACAGAGGAACCTTTACAGGAGAAGTTTCATAAACAGCAAAACGAGAAATTAGTATAAACAGGAGAATATTGAGTTGTTGTTCAGACCTACTACTAAGACATTTGATCTATTTTAGCCTTATATGTATGTGAAGGTGACAGGGCTTCAGCCCTAGGAGGTCCTTTAAGGAGCTTCTTAATTACAAAGACAGGAGCTTCTAAACTAAAACAGCAGCTTCTAAGCCTGCAGCCTGCGGTTGTCTACCTGTAGAGGAGCAGGGAAGCAGCTCAGGGTGTGAGACGCCCAGTTGTGAGGCGTGAAGTTCATGATGGTCTGCAGGATGTCCTTACACCACGTCCCCTGGATGGAGTCTGAACCAGTGAAGAAATCTGCAGGAGGAGACAAACTGCTTAAAGAAGGAGAACTTCTATAACGTGAAAAAATAGTGTCTAAAACAATGTGTGATAAGCCTATAGGTGGGTGATAAGTCCTAGCATACCGGTGATGTGTGTGGCGCGAGCGAGGGTGAGGATGAGAGCTCGGTTCAGCTCCTCGGACTCTGCAGACAACACTGTTTTGGGGTCACTGAGGAAACGTGTGAACTGCGGCTGGACCTCTGAGCTCCCCAATGCTGTGATTAACCTCAGGGCTGTGCTCTCCACACTGAAACACACACCGATTCACAACAACAACGAGTTTCACATTAAAGAGAAGTGCGTATCTGCTGAGAACAACAGACACCGATCCAATTCAGCATCCACTGGTTCAGTACTGACCAGTCAGGAGCTTCTAACGCCATCTTCACTGAATACACCCTTATTAACATTCTTTCACTCATTCTCTATCCAGCCTGCCACCTATATTCACCCACGCACCCCTCCATCCCTCCATAAATGACTCATTTATCCATGTATCCATCCATTCATACCCATCCATCCATCCATCCATCCATCTGTGACTTCCATCACTATTTCCATGTATTAATCAGCCCATCTACCGATCCATCCGCCCATCAATGACTCCTTTAATCAATCCATCCACCCATAAACCCATCCACCCGTCCATCCATAAACCAATCCATCCACCCATAAACCCATCCACCTGTCCATCCATAAACCAATACATCCACCCATAAACCCATCCACCTGTCCATCCATAAACCAATACATCCACCCATAAACCCATCCACCCGTCCATCCATAAACCAATACATCCACCCAGTGACTTCTTTCATCAGTCTATCCGTATATCCACCCATTGATCCACTCTCTCCATCCATCCACCTGTCTATCCATTCACAGTGTGCAACTCTAAAGACTCTGACCAGAGGTGGAGCTGGTTCTGGTTGGTCTGTGGTACGGCAGCGAGGGAGTGCAGGTGAGAGAGCAGCTGGACGCGGTAGTGCGGCTGGATGTGGTGCATCCGGTAACTGAACATCTCCAGCAGGGTGTGCAGGATCCCCCACGCGTGGGACTTGAACACGTTCGGTAACAGCTGACCTGAGAGAGAGAGAGGGAGAGAGAGAGAGAGACACACACACACAGAAGGACAGATGTTTAGAACAGCTTGTCAGTTTAGAGGAGCAGCCTGGTGAAAGTGGCTGCAGAGGAACCACTCCTAATTAATACAGCCCTAATTAACACAACTCAGACTATACAGAGAATCAAACACATGAAAAGCTCGACAAATCAGGCATTCAAATACATAATCAGCCCAATAAACCAAGCATTCAACCGCTAGCGGCACAGATACATCTTCATCCGTGTTTACATGCTTCATTATTTACCATTTAACTAGATTTGGTACAGACCCTAATGGCACTGAGCGCTGCAGCAGTGCTATACCACACTGTCACGTCTGAAACTAATCCTGAGCATCTGCCTCTACTGATGCCTCTCTCATTTTAACAACAACTAATCTGTTAACACTTTTTAAAATCTGAAATGGCTCCCTACTTCCTTAAGGGGGCGCTGTGCAAGTTAAAAAGCCCGGTTTCTACGCCCATATATGGCACAGTGCATCCATTATGGAGTTCTGGATGCTTGGCTGAATCTTCAGCTAGACATATACACAGTCAGGGTGCAGGAGGCTGTATTTCAAGTGCACTATAGAGGGAGCAGGGTGTCTTTTGGGACACAGCCTTGCTGCAGATCTGCATACCCCTCTTTATGGAGTGCTGCTCAAAGTGTAGTCCAGCATTTACATGATTGTTCAGGCTTTGTCCAATATCCCACCGAATGACTTTGGTCCGCATTGGACCTATTCTGATACTGAGTAATGGATCGGGGCAACCCTAGACGACTGTATCTCTGTTTCACATGAAAGGGGAAAGTTTTATGAAAGAGGAACTCAAGAGAAGTCCAGTCTTACTGATGAAGCCTTTGATTCCAAGGGACTCGATCTCCATGTAGACCAGCAGACGGCTATACGTCTCCACGAGGGCGGGAGCCAGGGCAATGCTGGACTTGGCATGGGCCAGCTTTATGACCCGAGTGGCTATACTGTGGATCAGACTGACACAGAAAGAGAAAAGACATGAGTACAGGAAGCTCTATGTTCTCATTGCTCTCGCTCTCTGACATGTGGACGGCACCGCAAGGCTGGACGGCAAGAGTTCAAGCTGATCAGACAGAATCTCAGAGAAAATAAACCCCACAAAAATCACACAAACAACCAAGAAAATCTAGAAGTTTAGTATCAAATGAAACTGCAGGCAAAGCATAAAATCACTGTCACCAGCAAGAATTACAAACAAACAAACAAACAAACAAACGACAAAATAATGCAGATTTAAGATTCAGCGTTTCTTAGTCACTGTTCTACAAGACCGTTGACAGCAGGGCGCACACACACACGCACACACACGCACACACAGACAGACACGCACACACAGAGACACACAGACACACACACAGACACACAGACAGACAGACAGACAGACAGACAGACAGACAGACAGACAGACAGACAGACAGACAGACAGACACACACACACACACACACACATTTGTCCATGCGCAGTGTAAGAGAATTAGATATTGATCCTCCATATAGGAAACAGACATGCATACACTGTGTGTGTTTATATATTTATATATATATATATATAGATAGATAGACAGATAGACAGATAGACAGATATAGATAGTTTCCCAGCTGCACCCACACACCCTCTGCTGCGTCTGGATCCGCCTGTTCCCTTTGATTACTGTTGACTGGCATTATCGCTGAGTTTTGCCTGCTGGTTTGAATCCTCCTTGCAAGCGGCAAGCTAATAACTTTTGAGCGTTCAGAGGCTTAGTGAGGCCTGGTCTGTTCTGGATTACAGAAAACAACCAATACATTCCTGCAGGTTCTGTCCTGATATCAATGCCTCTTTGTTTCGTAAGAGCCTTAACTCAAGATTTGTGCTCAAAGAAGGACTTACACATGTAAGACTCTGGTGACTACATAATCTATAAGAGCAAATTGTACATATGTGGGCAGTAATGTAAACGTCAGAGCCCTGCTTTTGGAAAAGCCATTGCAGAGGAGTTGTTTTGCTCCTTTTGATTCAACAGATTTTATCCTTCAGACACAGAGATTCTATTAGCTGGTTGCTGGGTCTCTCTCCCAGGCTGTATTTCTGAATTTTCATTCAATAAATTGTGTTTTGGCTTCAGGTGTCTTTCAATATGTAATTGTTTCTCTTTTGTTTGTGATTTTCCTACAGGGATCCATTAGGAGCTTCATCCATCAGGAACAACTATGGACATGGAACAAATATATGAGTATATAGGGTAGGAATATTTGCATGCCACAACCTAATGGGCTATGTGCCTCTGGACCAAGAGGTCATGGGTTCGAATCCTACCTTCAACACCACCACTGGGTTCCTGAGCAAGACCCTTAACCCCAAATTGCTCCAGGGAGAGACTGCCCCCTGTAGATAGGGAATGGAAGTCGTTTTGGATTAAAGTGTCTTGCTAAATGCCATAAATGTAAATGTATTACTAGCTATTCTGAGAGTCAATAAAACCAATCAACACATTATATCTTAGCATTGAGTTTCGATAGATTTATATAATTGAATCTAAGTTAAAATTATTGTAGCTTCTTGCATGTGGATCAATCCACCTCCCTTTAGCTTTAGTGATTCAGGTGGCAGGGTCCCCACCTTGCAGGTCTAAAAAAATTGTCAGATTGAGAATGTTTTGTGTAACTTACACAAAGCTTCTGCTTCCTCTCTACAGTAAAGAAAACGTGACCACATATGCCATTGGTGCGTTCGTGCTGCTGTGGGCTTTGGTGTGGCTGTACCGGGACAGCCTGGAAATCAACAAGATCAATGAAAGGTACGTTTTTGTCACCGGCTGCGACTCCGGCTTCGGGAACCTGCTGTGCAGACGGCTGGACAAACGCGGTTTCCGCGTGCTGGCTGGGTGCCTAACAGAAAAGGGGGCGAACGACCTGAAGAGAGTGACGAGCCCCAATCTGAGGACGTGTATCGTGAACGTGACCAACACTGCCAGCATTCAGAAAGCGTTTGAATGGGCCGAGAAGGAGGTTGGAGATAAAGGTGAGTGCACTGTTAGTGCTTAAATCTGGAATTCAGTGCTGCAGCTTAGTGCTGACCTTAACTGACCCATCCCGACATTTGTAGCTGTTGAAAGGTTGGGCAACAACCTCTCGTAATACTCTCGTAATATTTAGAATTAAATCTGAATGGAGAAAAAGGGTAACTGTGTTCATGAGACCACAGCTGGACAGTAGAATGCGGGTATTTGAGGTGAATGTGTTGAACTGGGCTGTTGATCCTTGCTGGTTTAAACAATGCAGTTAAACATCGTAATTAAAAGAACATTTATTTTCCGTGATGCACATTGTCACATTTTTACGTTATGATATCATGATAGGCTTCACAAATCTCGAACCTTTTGACTAAAGAGTAGTGAGTAATAGAGTAATTCAAATTCATTTTGGTATTAAAAACTAGCCTAAAATCTTGCCAATATAAAATATGTTGTATTTAATTGAGAATGCATCTAGAAACAGCACTAGTAAAACAGCTTCTCGTTACAATGTTCAGGGTGATGCATCTTGAGGATCTTGCTGGACTTTTTAGACATTGGAAGTGAGACAGATGGACTATGTATGTCAAATTATGCTGAATAGGTTGTTATGTATGAAAGTGAAAGGCAGAGCCAAGTGCTGACAAAGCGGTAGCTGCTATTAAGTAGCTATCCATTCCCTGATAGCTGCAATTGCATGTAGTTGAACTGTTCTTTGTAATTTGACTGAGCATTTTTGCTGTGACAGGTCTGTGGGGGATAGTTAACAATGCTGGCACCTCTTTACCCATGGGTCCCTCTGAGTGGATGAGGATGGAGGACTTCGACCGCATCATGAAGGTCAACATGACCGGCGTGATCGAGGTGACCATGAAATTCCTGTCGCTGATCAAAAAATCCCGTGGCCGAATCGTAAACGTGGCCTCCGTGCTTGGCAGGGTGGCTGCAAACGGAGGCGGCTACTGCATCTCCAAGTTTGGAGTGGAGTGTTTCTCCGATTGTCTCAGGTATCTCTAAATTCAGAGTTTAAAGGGGTTTATTACTGCAGGCAGTCTGAAGCTTGGAAATGTGTCCTTTTTTCAACATCAGTCCGACTTTACCCTGAATTTACACTTGAACCTGGGCTGATTTTTGCACGAGGCAGTCAATAGAAGGCAGTCAATAGGAGCATTAGTTATTGACATATTGTCAGACTGCAGGTACCAGCTTTCTTTAAATGAGTTTTAACAAACGCAAATTGAGAGTCTGAGCTCACAGAGCTTCGAACGAAAAAACAGGCTTAGTGCCATACTAATACAGGGAGGTCCCTGGAGGACCTTCACTCCAATGGGAATCCAAGGAGGGAAGGGGGACTTGGCTGCCTCGCCTAGTTTCAGGATGCATTCAGGCCTACTTGCAACAGAGGTCAGAACAGATACTCCATGTCTTACGGCTCTAGAGACAAGGGTGGGAGACACAGTGAGAAGGCAGACAGTCACTGACAAAGATGCGTGCATCAGAGAAACCCCAGCCTCGCGCAGCTTGGCTTTAGCAAGGGCGCCTTCCAACTGCCACCTAGAGTGCTGACTGTTGTAGATGTGCTAGAACGGTACAGGCAGGAGTCCAGGAACCTTCTCAGGGAGCACAGGCATTAACTGAGTAATTGCTTGGTGTAGAAGCTTGGTCTTCTCTCTGGGCTTGTACTCTGAAACACCAAGGGGCACAACACAAACAACCAATCATGAGACAGGATTACTCACTCACTCACTCACTCAACTCAGGTGGACATGTACATAGGTGCCCTGCTAATGTTCTCCTGAACCCCAATGCTTCCCACCTGGGTTGCCTAGGCACCTAACACACACACACAACATAGTATGACGTCATCAAGACAAGACAAGACGTGGGTACACTAATACTCTGGCGAAGGTGGCCCAGATGTGACTCATATCTCTCTCTCTCTCTCTCTCTCTCTCTCTCTCTCTCTCTCTCTCTCTCTCTCTCTATCATATTGGGAAAAAATCCAATCTTCTGTTCAGGAGGGATATTCAGTGTTTTGGAATCAACGTGTGTATAATCGAACCCGGATTCTTCAAGACACAACTGACCAGCCTAGACCCTCTGGAGAAGGAGCTTCATCGCCTGTGGAACCAGCTGACTCCTGAAGTGAAAGAGAGCTACGGAGATAAATACCTGGATAAATGTAAGTATATGGTAATTTACTTTGTGTTTGTGTGTGTTTATTATTTCACATGGAATATTTCTTTATTTGTATTATTATCATTACTAGTAGTCATAGAAGGAGAATTATTATTATTTATTATTGTTGTTGTTTTTTAATGGTAATAGTAGATGGAGTAACATTATTATATAATTATTATTATTATTATTATCATCATTATTATTATTATCATTGATATTATTTTTACGTTGCTCAAGGGAACCTCAGTGATGACACTAGACTAGCCCTTTGAGATCAGTGATGAAAAGGGCATTATAAATAAAATGTATTATTATTATTATTATTATTACTAGTTTTGGGATTCGCACCCACAACCTTCTGATTGCAGGAACAACTCTCTAAGCACCAGACCCAATAATAATAATAATAGTAGAAGTAGAAGGAGAAGTAGTAGTAGTGAGGCCTAGTGTGTAGGATACTTGCCTCTGAACCAGGAGGTCATAGGTTCGAATCCTACCTTTAGCAGACCACCACGAGGTTCCTGAGCAAGACCCTTAACCCCAAGTTGCTCCAGAGGGACTGTCCCCTGTAGTTAGGGAACGGAAGACGCTTTGGATAAAAGCATTTGCTAAATGTTGTAAATTTATCTTTCTTTATTTCTCTGTTCTCCTCTCCATTCCTGCTCTCCACCCAGATATCAAGGTCCAGAGGTTGATTATGAACACAATTTGTGACTCAGATTTGAGCAAAGTTACCAACTGCATGGAGCACGCCCTGTCGGCCGCGCACCCTCGGACCCGCTACAGCGCCGGCTGGGATGCCAAGCTGCTCTGGATCCCCCTCTCCTACATGCCCGCCTGGGTCATCGACGTCGCCCTGAAACTGGTGCTGCCTCGGCCAGCCAAGAGCGCCTAGTCTTGAGATCTAACGTTCCATCTCCATCACCTGTTTACTGTGTAGCTGAGGTCATTCAGGAGTACAGGCAGGCCCGGCAGCGGGGCTAAATAAAATAAATAAATCAGGACGACTTTTTTAAAAGCCATATCCAGGAACATGTTTGGAGAAGTACTGAGGAAAGGGATGAATGTTCACAAAGGAGCTAGCTAGCTAAGCACTCTTGTAAACACATTGATCCCATATCATGCTGAATAGTCTTGGGTGTCTTAGTAACCTGTCATCCGGCGACACTCGGATGCACCAAGCTCATACCAGAAGGAACAATAGGTTAGCTACTAGCATTTACCTAATAGCTTGATTTCTTTACACACGCAAAAATGAGTTGTCTTCTTGTATTAATGCAATGCTTTAAGGTGGAGGTATTTATATAATTTTGGTGAAGACAAATGCCACCTGAGTGGTTGGTCAGACTCTAGGGGGCACTCCTGAGAGAGTCCAAAATGAATGGGTACCTATGGAGCTGTTCTTAAAATTGTAAAGTGCTTGAACATTTTTCTCAAATTAGAAGCACTACTGTAACTCCAACACATTTAACTGCAGCTATGGGACTTGAAAAGTGCCCTTCATAACCAGTCAGCACATAATTAGCAATAGTGCTAGCACCCACCTGTCCAAAACATGTTTACTGTAAAAACTGAAACATATTGGTTGTTTCTTTTTTATGTAGTGCCTACTTCTACTTGATACTTTTAAAAGAAATAAATCTTGATTTTTTTTTCTTTTCATTAGGACAATTCATTGAGGTCTGTCTCATGAGCACCCCCTAGTGTTTCACCGTCTTATTTATTTAATAACAAGAGGAATAAGAAGTGGTTCGTATGATTCTGATTCTGCATCTTTTAATGATTTTTTTTTTCACTTTTTAAAAAGTGTCTCTGTCCAGTGCTGCTATATGAAATAATTTTGACAGATTACACTTTCAATTTTGTGGCCATGACCAAACCAGGCCTTTTAAAAGGTTCCTGGTGTTCCCAGTGCTTCCAGTGCAAATGTCCATGATGATGATGCTACAAGATGTACTGAGTCGTGCCTTAGCTCTGGTTTCTTTTCTCCTCTCTGTCTGATCTGCTAATGGAAGTAAGACTTAGAAAACCTGAGTACACTAGAACACTTACAATAACAAAATAATGGCCGATACTCATTCAGTTTTAGTTTTAGAGCACGTTTATTTCCAACACCTTATTCAATTACTTTTTGGATGAAACAGTGATAAACGTGAAATCAGCAATGTTTAGTGGCCCGTGAAGAAATGTGAGGCCCCTAAATGACCCCCTGACACCGGGCCTGTTTGTTGATGTAGTAGCACCAAGAGCCTTTAAATTATACAGTGTTTGCTTTTGCGCATCTCATGTGGTGCAACTGAAAAGTTACCCATAGTATGTTCTTAGTCTACATGTAACTCGACCACTCCTTTACCGATTGCCTTAGTCAACATTAGAGCACATACTGTGTGGAACAGTGCCATTTTTGCCACTGATTTGTCTGTCTGAGTGACTGCATGTTCGTTTTAAATGAAAGTGGTATAAAAGCACTCTAGCAATAGTCAACAGAATAACTGGATGATTTTTTGTTACAGTGATGTATAATTCAATAAAGCTTAACTCTTACAGAGCACGTTCTCTTATTTCAATGAGCTAAAAGGCTATATAAAATGATGTAAATGTAAACACTGAAAAAAAAAACCAGTGTGGCAGGTGTTAATTCAACACTCTGAAAGTACACCAGAGTTCATTAAACACTGTTATGCAGAAGTGCTCACATCAAATGGATCAAATTAATGTTTTTTTAAAATAAAATATTTAGATTTTTAGAATGTTAACACAGCATTCTTTCCCCAGACTGTTAATGGAAACGTAGCTACAGAAGAAGACGGTTTAGAAAGCATTGTTGTGACGTCAGAACAACTAAAGCATTTACACACACTATATTTATATTTTAGGGCCGAGCACGGTAACGCATTATTATCGCATTATGGCATTATTTACTTACCGCCGACCTTTTTTTTTTAGCACGTTAATGCAGGTTTTTAAAAGTCCTTTTATTTTGAAAGTTTGTTGCTATTTGTGTTAGTGGGTGCATCCTCGGCTGGATGTAATATCAAAAGTACGGACAAAAGTAATGGGATACCTGACCATTACACCCAGTGCCGTAGCCAGGATTTTTTAAATACCGAGGTCATTTTTTCAAATCCCCCCTACACACAGTAAAATGCCACAGTAAAAATCTCCATATTGGGTCCAGACATAGTATGATAGCTACTGAACTGACCTGCAATGGTTTGGTGACGGTCTTATCTAATTTAGGGATTTTATCCGCTTTCAAACAAGAAATGAATGCTGAAAGTGCTGTTTTTATTTTTTAATTATTCGTAAATGCCACAGTAAAAAAGCTCCATATTGGGTCCAGACATAGTATGATAGCTACTGACCTGCAGTAGTTTGGTGATGGCCTTATCTAGGGATTTAG
>JBBPDB010000127.1:0-10850 GCA_037974465.1 Brachypetersius altus
GTGTGTGTGTGTGTGTGTGTGTGTGTGAGAGAGAGAGAGAGAGAGAGAGAGAGAGAGAGAGAGAGAGAGAGAGAGGGTAGAGAGAGAAGGATGAACAATAAAGAAGGGGGAAAAAGAGCAAAAGAGCTTTAAAGAAGATAGAGAAAAAAGAAAGTGAGAGTGAAACAATTAAGTAGACAGAAAAAAGAGAGAGAATGAGCAATAAAAGAGTGAGAATGAGCAATAAAAAAAATATATATGTATATACTTTATTGCTAGATAAACAGAAAAAGGGAAAAGTGATTTCAGGTCAACAACTAAAACAGAAAGAAAGCAAGAGAGTGAGAAGTCAAGAGGTTGTGTGATGTTTGAGGTACCCTGAAACTGTGCTGTGTGTGTGTGTGTGTGTGTGTGTGTGTGTAGGTGGGTGGGGTATGAGCAGCCCGGCTGTAAGGGGGAACAGTTTGTGTTTGAGAAGGGTGAGTATCCTCGCTGGGACGCCTGGACCAACAGCCGCCGCAGTGACTGCATCTTTGCCTTCCGCCCCATCAAAGTGGTAACTAACACACACACCTATACACACACACACACTTTCAGATACCTGTTCACCCTTCCTTTCTCAAGTGTTCTGTTCTAAACCCGTGAATTTGCTGTTTGTGGGTTTACCCTTTAATTCGACTCAGAATTAAATCAGGCCAAACTCAAACACTGGACGTATTTTTTCACTGCAGCTGAGGGTCTCGGCCACCAGGGGGCTACACAAGATAAAAAATAGTAAAACCAGACTTTGCTTCCAAAAGAGCCAGACTTTCTTGTATTTTCAATGTGATTTTGAGGAACAGTTCTTTCAAACGTCTTTCATAGTTATTTTCAGTTCAGTTCCAGATAATCTGAATTGCCTGTCACAAGTAAACATTTCTTCCCATTTCTTTCATTTAATCTAATCAATATGCCCAAGATAAAAGAGGGAGAAAATAGTATTTTCACAGTATGGTGATCAAAGCAAAATATAAAGACGAGGTCTCGTTATTTTTGTAAGGTACTACAAATGGTTGCCTGGATAAAAATGAAACCTTTTTATTACTTTTTATTACGTGAGCATTTTCATTTGTTTGGTGCTTTAGATTTATATCTGGTGTCTTTGTACTGAGTTAACATGACGTCAGGTTACAGTCAAACAAGTATAAAAAAAGTCACAAGAGTAAAATATCATCAGTGTCTCATCAAAACCTTTAAAAATCACTATTTGAAACATCAGCTGCCCTTTATATTAAATCTATTAAACCTTCTGTGATGGATCCTTAGAAATAGTCCAAAAAACAGTAAGTGTTCTGGGGGTGTGGTCCGGCCCATCTCATTTACTTATTCTGGTATGATGGAGTTACTGTGGACAAAGAGATGGCTCCTTGCACTCAATCTGGTGGAGCTATTACACAGTTCTGCCCTAAAAAGAGCTAATCAGTGAAGGTGATGATTGGAAGAAGGCCCACCCTTCCACCCCTCTTGCCATGTAGCTATACACTGTTGCCGGGACAATCAGAAATGGGACACTTTTATCCAAATGCTACAAACTATTTATGCTGCTTTTTATAATTGTGTATTTTTTGTATTTTTCAGTGTGGTGGTTTCCATTTTGGGGTTTATAGGTCTTGTCAGGTTCAAAGACACAAGAGACCAGTTTATTGAAAGCAATGTGTCTCTGTCACTCTGATATTTCAGGACAGCCAGGAGCACAAGATTGTGCTATATGAGAACCCCAACTTCGCAGGGAAAAAGATCGAGATCATAGACGATGACGTGCCCAGCTTCCACGCCCACGGCTATCAGGAGAAGGTTTCTTCAGTCCGAGTGCAGAGTGGCACGTGAGTGGGATGCCACACATGACACTGGCACAGGCAACATATTTATCACTGCCCACATGGGGGCACAGTTTAACTGACATGTCCAGTCTTGTAACTGTTAGGTTGGACAAGCTTTAGACCACCGATTAGAAGCTGCAGTACTCAGTTTTACTTAGCATTGCATTAAAATATTTATCTCTAGAGTTTTAAATTACATTTATTTTATGTGTGCAAAAAATCAGTTTGGATAGCTGGATTGTAAACTTCTTTACAATCCAGTAGCTTGTAAGGGACTAATGTATCTTGAATGTCCTACAATTTTCTTGTATTTTGTGTAAACAAACAAACCCCATCCATTTAGAATTAAATCATTTCAAGTAAACAGGCTGAAACCAGGCTCAAACACTCTTCATCCACTCTTTTCCACATTAGATGGGTCCTTTAAAACTAGAACATGTGTCTCTGGTGACTCTGACAAAATGTCATTGCAATAAACCTGCATGAACATTCATAAAGGTAATGAACAAAGTTCATGAAGTCAAATAATGACTGACCTTTGTTACAATAGACCTTTTTAAGGCTTTGACACCTATGTAGGTTTCTGCTTATGCTATGCTACACCTATGTAGGCTTATGTTTTGAAAAGTTTATAGAGATGTAGGCTTATGAATACCTTTTTTTTTTTTTACCAGTGTTTTGCCCAGCTTCTTCAATATAGCAACAGTAGATCGTTGACGTAGTCTAGAAATGTCCATTCTTTTTTATAATAATATATAGTAGCAACGGGGTAATCAAGCTTAAGATTAATAACACTAAAATGGAAAGTATTTTAAAAGGTTTAAAAGCTATTTGTTTCTTATTTATTCTAGTTGTATCTGCTTTCTGGCCTTCAAAGTCTTTTTGTTTCGCCCACAGCTGGGTGGCCTACCAGTACCCCGGCTACAGAGGCTATCAGTACCTGTTTGAGAAGGGAGAGTATAAGGAGTGCGCCGAGTTCGGGGCTCAGCTGCCTCAGATTCAGTCCGTGAGACGCATTCGTGACATGCAGTGGCACCAGAGAGGAGCTTTCCACCCCACTAACTGAGCTTCACCCCACACCCTGAACATCTCTACCCTCCTCCAGCTGTCACTCTCCCCCCCTTCACCTCTCCTTTGCTCCTAAATGCTGATATCTTTGATGCCCGATTGTGTCAGTGATTCTATTTGCTACTGCTAATGAATGAATAAATAATTTAGGATTACGAGTTACTCAACTGACTCCGAGTCTTTATTTACCATGAAAGAAAACACCTGAGCTTCTTAGTTATTACCATCCCCAAGAAAACAGAAGTTTATTTATTTTGGTTCACTTCAGTTTAGTTTAAATTGAACTGTATGGCAGTTTTCACAAGGTAGCTTTATGGGGATTGTGTGGGATAAAAAAATGTGGGATAGTTATATGACAGAAGTAGCATTAGAATTGACTGACAAGAAAAAGACAAAGGCAGGTGTATAACAACACTGGACTAAATATAAAAGGTGAAACTAGGTGATGTTTCAAGGACACATGTGCAGACGCTAAACATGAGGGCAGAACAGTGACGTCAATAGAAATGGATACAGCAGCAGCAACAGGTCCTTAGACAATATTTAAAAAACAAAAAGTTAACAATTTGCAGGGTTAAAATGTAGATTTGGCCGAAGCCACATCCCGGGGCTCTGGCAGAGATTGTTGCCCTCTATTACCAAAGGACTAGGAGGCTAATGACAGGGTACCAGTGGGCTGGGCCACTGATGGGGTACCAGGAGGCTTGGTGTCCGAATGCACAAAACCAGGAGGCTAGGTCTCTTGCAACTTGGAACCAGGACATTTGAGGTCTGGCAACTCTGGACCTGGAGATGGGAGAGCCAGCTACTCAGGACCAGGAAACAGGAAGATTCATGACTCAGGAGCAGAAAAAAGGTGACCCAGCAACTCAGGAACAGGAGATGAAAAAGCCAGCAACTTGGGATCGGGAAATGGGTAAGTCGGTTGCTCGGAACCTGGTGGATTGGGAGCAAGCTACTTGAAACTACAGACTTTGGTTCTGGCTACGCAGAAACTGCAGACTTTGCTGCCAGCTACTCTGAACCTCCCCTTCACGTATGACCTTCCTTTATAGATCATTAAATGTTTTTGTCACAGGATTACCTTCCATTTTTCCTCTCACAGCTTCTTTTTATGGTGGACTTCTAGACTGGGTTTATCCTCCTCAGGGTTGGGTCTCTTCATGAAACCATGCGCTGCTTTAAAACTTTGAGCACCAAAGTTTTTCAAAGAGCCGATCCCAGAGCTCAATGATGAGGCCACTGAATGGACCATCCCATAGATGTCACTAATATTGGATCTTGGGGGTGAAGCTTCTGAACCATAGTCTGAACTGGTATCAGAATGATCGTCTCCGTCCACTGTAGAACAAAATAAAAAATGATCTGTGAGATAGCCAAAGTGAGAAACAACAAAAACATTTTCATTTTGAGAAAAATCAGGTGGCATTTATTCAGTATTCAGTGGTAAACAGTGTGTTCAGAGTTGCTTTGGTGTGAATGGATTTAGTGGTACAACCACATCTCAGTCATCCGGTGGTGCAGCCATAACTATTTCATGGAATAACCTTCTGTGAGGGAGCTTTTATAAGCAGACATTTGACTCCAATCACCACCACTCTGATTTCACACCAAACCTACACTGAACCTGACCTATTTACATCTTAAACACTAAGTTTTCCATTTTTGGAGATTTTCTGCCAAGAGAATTTAAACCATCTTACTTGTTGGGTGAGAGTGCTGCATGCTATGAGCTTTGTGGATGTGCAAGTCAGACAATTTACACTTTTTTTCAGTAATGGTTTCATCCAAAGTGTCATCCTTATTGGTTGAGTCATCTTTGTTCTGGTTTTCCACATCGCATTGACTACTGTCTGTTCTAATGTGTCGAGGCTCATGTTTCCCTCTGATCCTGGGTGGTGGAGATTTTGGCACTTGTAAATACCTGCTATTTCCTGCCACTATCTCTTCTATCTTATCTAGCAGTTCCATAACTTGAGCACCTTCGCCATGGTCCTGGTTGTTCAGGATATGATACCTATTCCCACATGCCTCAACAAGCCACTGAAGGGCCTTTCCTTCGCTCTCGATGTGCTCCTCTATGGTCCAGTCTCCTAGCCAGTCTCCACAGGTGAATAGCACCATGGCGTAATTCCAAATCCTCTCATGCAGAAGCCTGAGATGTTCCTCCAAAGTTCTCCTCACATCCTCTGTGAATGAGGTATCTGCCTGTACAACGAGGAGCACAGCATGGGGTCCCGGAGCGCATACACTCCTTCTGATCTCCCGCACAGTAAATGAAGATGTTTGTGCCACATGCGAGCTTCTCAGCCAGCCTGGAGCTTCTATGAGTGTGATGTGCCTGTTTCCTACTTTGCCTTGATGCTTCACACACCCAGAACTGCTTGTTAAGCTAAACGCCTCACTTCCGAGAATAGTGTTGCCTGCAGAACTCTTTCCAGAAAGCCTGCTTCCAAGCATCACAATCTTCAGCTCTGATGGAAGATGGACCTCACCTATGATGTGAAAAAAGAATGAGAAGAAACGTTAAATGTCAAATTAGGAGTTATTATTGCAGTTGTGGCTATATGACATCTATGTGAGCCTTTAATGCCAGCTGACATAAATATTATTCTGACAAATATAGGCTGTCATAGCACAGGCAGAGGTTTAATAGATCACCAAAATGGACAAAAACTTGCTTGAATAAGCCTTTAGAAATATTTATGTATGTCAAATATGTCAACATTGTTTTTATGAAAAAGAATGCACACAAACTTTAAAAAATATAGACTCAGCACTGTGCACAGATTTCATGGAAGAACCTGTCTAATTCCACCGGAAGGTTCTTTACACCATCAAAAGATTCTTTATAGTCAATTCCGATTTACAATGTTGGTTCTGTGGCTGTGGTTCTCAAACCAGTCCTCAGGGACCCCTCAGAAGGTCCAACCCAACTCACAACAAAGAGGGATGAAGTGAAATATAAACCTGAGGATTCTTGAAGGAGCCACCGCTTTAGGAAATTTTAATGGCACTCTTGTCTATTTTTTAAAGAATATTCATTGCTTGTTCCAAAGACATCACATTACCCTCCTAAGGGTTTAGCATGTTGGAACAAAACCTTGTATCTCTAAAACTGTAACATTACAGGATATGGTCAAATGTTCTTGAATTTTAACCCTTCAATGTTGCCAGTGCAACAAGTTCCATAGTCATACAGCAAAATAACTCCTTATATAAAAGTTCCCTTGCTTTGTGGCGATGTTCAAGGTGTGCTGAACTTTGTCTGGGGTTCCTATGTCACATACAACCAAAATTATTAAATCAGCTACTGGGAGGGTTGTTATCCTAGTGGCATAGCACAGAGCGACAGTACAGGAAACAGCAAGTGTGTAGGAGAGTAAGCACAGTTTTTTTGACTGTATCAGACTATTTTTAGATGTTGATCAGATTTTACCAATGCAAAACTTTTCTAAGGCAAAACTTCTATTTGTGTATTCCTCATGAAATATTGACACATTGTAAAGGATCCCGGATATCTTCTAACTGTGTAAATCTAAAGTGGTGTTACATTATGCTACGACAAAGGTGGCAAGATTACTCATACCCATCAACAACTGACGAGCGTTTCTCTTCTCCATCACCATAGATGTTCTCAGCTTAGCACGCTCCTCATCAGTCTTCTGCTGCGTTTGTTTTTCTTCTGTTACCCCATTGCTGACCCTGTAATGTCCACTGTTTCCGGCCATTATTCCATCTATCTTCTGCAGAAGCTCTGAGACCTGAATGCCATCATCCCTGTTGCTGTTATCAAGGACATGGTATCTATTTCTACACTTCTTCACAAGTGACCTGAGTGGCTCGCCTTCACTTTCAATATGCTGCTCGATGCTGGTTTCGCCAAGCCAATCTCCAAAGGTAAACAGCACCATAGTGTGATCCCAGACTTTTCCCCCAAAAAGCTCCAGGTGTTTCTCAGCTGCTCTTCTGTTCTCTTCAGTGAATGAGCCATCTGCTCGCATGACCAGAAGCAGAACGTGAGGTCCTGGAGGACACAGAGACGCACTGCGCAAAAGTTCCTTTTTAGTCAGCTTTGGTGTGTCTTTTAAGCAGTAGTTGTTCCACCAACCTGGAGCTTCCACCACAGTGACCAACCTCCCTGCTACTTCTCCTTCTTTGATCACACACTTTGATGTTCTTTTTAGGTCAAAGTCCTCTCTGCCCAGGATGATGTTTCCTACTGAACTCTTTCCTGAATGCCTGTGGCCCAAAAGCAAGATTCTTACTTCTGCTTGCGTGGAAGCTGTAGCAGATACTGGAGAAGAAATCCAATGCAAGAATTAAAACAAAACTACATTTCAATTTGTATTCCAAAATAAAACAAATGCTCAGGAAGAGCCGGGCACAACATTTATATTCTGTGCTCTTCTAGACAAATTCGCCCCTTTAACCTAAATGTAATCAATAAGCAAAGACATGTTCCCTTTAGCATTAGCCCATTGAGTGTCACTGGGTGCTTATACATCCAGACAGCATTTTGTGATGTACCAAACGTCTCTCTTTTAGGATCTGTTCATTTCTATATCTTTCTGAGGCCTGCACGTATATAACTGACTGACAGCATAAATAGCATTAACATAACAAATGTAAAAAATATATATTCTTATAGAAAATAGGGCTCAGAAAATGCTAAAATATATAGCCTTTGAAATTAACAGAAGCCTACAGAAAATCTACTGAAATGTGGGTTAAGCATTATTCCCTGAATAAGATTTCTTGAAATTAGCACAAATATAGGCAGTTGGTGCCCTAGTGGTTGAAGTGTTGCCCCTGTGATCCAAAGGTTGTGTGTTCAAATTCCAAAACTGCTAGTATCATCACTGAGGAGCCTTTGAGCAAGGTACCATCCCCAAACAATGTTCCCCGGCTTGCCCTTGTTAGTGGCAGGCCACTGCTTCACTTGGTAAATGGGCTAAATGCAGAGAAACAATTTCACATTATTCACATGTGACTATAACGGGCCACTTCATTTAAGGCAGTAAATCTTATTTTGTTCTCTGATGTATACATTTCCATATTTTTTTCAATAGAGTATATCAAGTTTTCTTGGTGTTTTCATTGATCAATGATTTGTTTTTGCAGTGTGATGATGGTAGCTAGAAAAATCGAGTGTGTCTCAATGCTAAAAACAGGCAGAGCTGTAATTTGATCCAGACTTTTATCAAAAATGGCACAAATAAAGCATTTGCTTTTAAGGAACTTGATCTGAGTGACAGATCTGGTCACAGACAGTGGACTTGGACCATCTTGAATGACCAGAGCTCATCCCACAGAAGATCTTCTAACAGATTTCACCTTACCTGCCCAACCTTCAAAGGCTTGTTTGTGCTCCATTAACCTTTCTGCAGCTTTCAATTCATCGCTTCTCCTCTTGGCTTTTAAAATGCGCAAAAATAAACAGTCCGCCTCAAAAGCACACCCACTGTTTTCCATCATCACGCCTTTGATCTTCCCCAGCAGTTCCTCCACCTGCCTGGAGTCTTTCCTGTCCTTATTGTTAAGGACATGGACTCTGTTCCCACATTTTTCGATGAGCCACCGGAGGGCTTCTCCTTCACCCTCCATGTGTTTCTCAATGGGTCTCTCTCCGAGGTGGTCTCCAAAGGTAAACAGCACTATAGAATGTCTCCAAACATCTTCACTGCGAAAGAGAAGCAGACGTTGCTCTACGGCTCTCCTGCTAGTCCCAGTGAAGGGTGTATCCAGGCGCACAACAAGCAGTACCGCGTGAGGTCCTGGAGACACTCCGAGTACGATCTCCTCTGCATTTAGATTTGGTGTATCCTTCACCATATAATTACTCCACCAGCCTGGAGCTTCAGTCACAGTGACCATCACTCCTCCAACTTCTCCTCGGCTTCTCAGACACTGGGAAGTTTTTGTGTTTGGTTCCTCACCACCCAGGATGGTCCTGGCGGAGGAACTCTTTCCAGATGCCTTATGGCCCAACAGTAATATCCTCATTTCATTGAGGCGGTGTACCTCTGGAAGTAGAAAAAGAGAGTGAGGAGTTATTATATAATTATCTATTACACATTTTACAATATTTAGATCTGTTCTGCTCAGCTGTCCCTCTTTCACAACACAAACAGAAAATGTATGGCTTGGTATCAAACACAAGGAGCGAGGTGTTACAGTTCAGCCCATAGTTCAGGTAAGCTGTAACATAGCCTGGAGTGAAATGTAACATTGAAAGAAGGATTCTGACAAAAACATGATGCTCAGAGCTTTTTTATTCAACACTTAAATTACTTTTTAACCATTTGTGTATGTGTATGTGTGTGTTCATGAGACAACTACTGAATGTTTGTTACTGTCACTAGTAGTGACAGACATTAAATCATAGGCCTAATAATAACATTGAATAAAATGTGTAAATGTGTACTGTCATCAACAACAACACTAGTGTGTGTGTTTGTGAGTGTCAAGGGGTTTAAGCTTGTGACTGCAGTGAGAGTGGAATGTTAGCATCACAATTCTATTGTTTTTGCAAAAGTTGATGGCTGCAACTGAAAGGTGTCGGTTTTGTGTTCATCGATGAAAAGTAGCACCTCTTTTACTCAGGGTTGACCTTAGAAAGATGATGGAATCCACCCCTTGCATCCATCCTGATTTATTTCCACATCCAATACTTCTTACTGGCCCATCTCTTACAAAGTGGTCTGCGTAATGTATGTGTGGGAACACAAACATTGGGGAGATTGTGTTGAAAATAGCATTGACTGTACATGTGATAGAGACCAGTGAACCCATTTCTGTTAATGTCATCGCCTCAACCTGTTGCCACGTTTTGCAATCACTCTGGCTGGGTTTGGCACAGTTGTTATGCCAGTCTCATCTACATTCTAAGCGTCATTTCCTAACTTTCCCCTCACTTATCCTTTTTCAATTCCTATCTGCTTACCTAATGTAGACATGATATGCATCAGCAGCCCTCATCAGATATTCTGTTAATTCTTTCTCTTGTTCATCTGTGAAAGCCTTTCCACTGCAGTGCCGTATATATGGATGTGGCATATAATTTTGCCACAAATCTGATGGACTTTTTACATCATTTAATGCTCTCTCACCCCAGTCAGTCTTTCTCTTCCAAGACCCAGGCATACTGAAATTCAAAGGAAACATATAAATACAAGTCAAATTTAGCTTGGGGTGAATTGTTACATTTTCATGATTGTTACTAAAACAGATTCTTGTTGTGAAAACTAACCCCGTAGCTATGAACTAGCTTACCATACAGCTAAGAGCTATAACAACTTGCATGGATTATATCTACATAGATTCACAATAAACACTTTAAATTTAATGAGTTTAACTACAAAGCAGGCAATACTATCACAAAAAATTAGTAAAAAAAAAGACTTCACCTCAAATTCTGTTTTGTTTTTTTTGTTCTAAAATTGGCTGTCTGCCACAGGGTGCTACATCTTCACATGAGCAACACAAACTAAATCACATGATTGGGATAGAGTGAATCACATGATTTGTTCCTCATTTGAGAAAATGAAAGTGTTACAATTGATCCATGTTATAACTGAGCCCCTCCGACCTTCTAATGTAACAAAGCACACAGTCAGAGCAACAACACTGAAGTGGCTTCAGAACAACTCCATGAACGTCCTTCAATGGCCCAGCCAGAACCCTGACTTAAACCCTATTCAACGTCTCTAGAGAGACCTGAAACTGGCTGTACACCAACGTTGCCCATAAAACCTGAATCTGAATATTTGCATTCACATGATATTTCAGTTTTTCTTTTTTTAATACATTTGCCAAACATTCTATAATTGTGTGTTTGTGCTGTCATTATGGGGTACAGACTGTAGATTCATAAGGGGGCAGTGCCGTATCTACCATTGAGGACACCGAGGTCATGTATTTTTTCCCGAAATTTCAAATTAG
>JBBPDB010000128.1:29719-45689 GCA_037974465.1 Brachypetersius altus
CAGTATAGAACTAGCTTCATCACAAACACTGTACCTGCAGGAAACACTACACACAGATCTGAGATCAGCATGAACAACACTACAGAACACACAGACACTCATACAGGAGGACTCTGACCTGTTGACCTGTGTTATGTGTTAGTAGTTTCATTTGCATTAACAGTCATGGCTGTTTCTAGACCCACTTATCCAGAATGACAGATGCAGGTGGTCCACAACAAAAACGTGTCCCTAACACCAGTAACTCTGGGCTTACATTAAGAGCTGTTAGCTGTGAAGTTTGGGTCAAGTTAGCTTAGGGAGTGAGCTGAGACCCGTGGTCTGACGAGTGCATGGGAGTCTTTCCAAACCTCCAAAACCGTTCCAGTACCATTTCCGCATGAGCTGTAATCTTGTGTGTCCTGCTGTAGGTGTTGATGCGGTGCTGGCAGCCTGTGACCAGCGCCCCCTGCCTGTGGTCAGTGCACAGTGCACCCTGGAATATTTGGTTCCCCCTCATCTGCTTCACGGTACACTTCCTGTGTTGGGCCATCATCTGCAGCATCCTGCTCATATTTGACTACCCAGAGCTGCTGGGAGTCAAGCAGGTAAACTCGTCAGCATGGAATAACTGATCGCAGATACTCACACACATACGCTGGCTGCCTGCCTGTCACACATTCAGGCAGAAAGTGAGGAAGGAGAACAGGGTTCATCTCACTCTCTCTGTCTAAGGTCGTATTGTGTAGATGTTTGTTTTAGATGTTCCCTGAAAAACTCATATTTCTAATTAAACTCCGGGAAGACCGCCAGAGATAAATTCTGATTCATGCGGCTCGACATTGATACATATTATAAACTATTTACAGTGTGCTTTTACACCCAAAACATAGGACTTTTTCTGTTAGTTGTGTTAATTTACTGTCCCAGCATGAACAGTTTTTTCTTGTGCAAAAAAACCCAAAACCTCACTGTAAACAAATAAGCCCCTGTTGTTTTTGAAGCAATGCATGGTGAACTTTGGCAGTTTCTCTGTAACAGTATGTAAAGATTACACTCTGGGTACATTCTTACTCCCTGAACTAAACTGAAACATCTAAAAAAGTTACAAATGTTGATATCTGCTATCTGTAATCTGCACATTGTACTTCTAGTAACGTATCTGATTCTGTTCACACCATGAGCCCTTCCTGGTCATTTCGAGGGAAGTGTTCGTGGGTAAGTTTATGTGTATTTGGACTTTAGTTTGGCAAAAAAAATTCAAACATACTCAGTGTTCCGCAGACCTCAGATGTTTGGACCCCGCTTTTGCTTCTTCACTTTTAGAGCTGGAATACTAGCTGGAGACGTGACATAAGAAGTCAATAGTCACCCAAGTCATCCACAAAACTGGACCCGCTCAAACCACATACAGCTTGTAAATAAAAGGCCCAGATTATTTTTTTCCCTATTTAGGGTGCAGTGCAGATTAACACACTCCTGAACGGCTGAACTGCTGTAGGCCGACTGGGCGGAGGTGGTGAAATATCATGTTTTTTTTGTTTTTACTTCTAGTGTTGGCAACGTTATCTTTGCGGCTCAGATTCTAAACCAAAAAAAGCCAAATTGGAGAGCAAACGCAATGTGGTATCGGGGTTAAGTGGAACCCTTTGACTGGAAGCCATAAAAGATTACGAGGGAGATTTTGAAACAAAGGGAAAATTAATTATTATTTTTAAAATGATATAATTATGAATCTCTTTCTGTCTTTCAGGTGTATTACGAATGTTTAGGGCTGGGCGATCCACTCTCCCTGAAATCCCCCCGCGCTCAGCGTCTCTATGAGCACCTGCGCCACCCGGTGTGTGTGGAGCTGCTGCTGGTCCTCTGGCTGCTGCCCACACTGACACTGGACAGGTGTGTTCTTGCTGCCTACCTGTCCCTCTACCTGGCTCTCGCCCACTCTCTGGACGCTCAGGACTGTGCTTACCTCAGAGTGCAGCTCCACAGCAAGCTGCAGCTCTTCTCCAGTACACAGGGGGGCAGCACTCCGGTTAAGAACAGTGAACACAAGCAAGACTGAGCTGTAGGGATGTGACAGAGTCCACTAAGTAGAATAAGATTGAATCCGAAGTGCAGTTACTCAGTTTTTCTCCCAGCTTTGCATACATGCGTTTATATTTTTTATGTTTTTGTGTTGTTTTTTTTAAAGGATGAACCACTAAACCCTTTTTAAGCTACATCATGGTATTTCGCACAAATGAAAGGTCAAGGCGTTCAACCAAAGTTGCTGAGGACAAGTAATAAAAACAAATATCACAACAAACAAAATAGTAAATAACAACAAACATCACAGCACAGTGGTACCACAGTCCCACAGATCCTGCCCATTCCACTCAGACAGGGCTGAACAGTCAGGCTTAGACACTCAGGAACATAGAAGCACAATGTTTACAAATAAACAGCCCTGTATTAACAGTGTTTCCACTGCTACAGTGTTAGTGCTTGTTGGAGCAAATGCCGTATATCAGAAGAAATACGACAGAAAATCCAGGGTTAGATCAGGCCAAGGTCAAAGTTAACTGGCTAAACCAGAAATCCTGATTTATGAGACAGAACCCGGGTGTGTTGCACTGGCGTTTGGTCCCGATTCAGTGTTATCCCATCTCAAATAATATACGTTAAACCACGGCTTATCTTCAAGAGCTGTGTCCGGTTGCTGGTGAGATGGAAGGTGCAGAATTGTGTGGAGCAGTTGCTTTGGGACCCTGTTCCCCGAGTCAGGTGGTGCTTAAAGAGACAGTGTTTTGTGCCACAATGCAGTTTCTCTGCTTTTGAAGATCCCATTAAGATCAGTGTTACTTGTGATAATTGTTTGTTTTTTATGCAGCATTTTCTTATGAAATTATGTAGAAAATTCAGATTGGTTTTATAGTGTTATAACCAGGTTTTTTACTAGTTTGCTGTGGATTTCAGGAGCATGTACTTACTTTTTTGTTATTGCTGTGGAAATGACTACTGAGGGTGTTATTTTTGGGGAAAAATTTTGTCTTAAAACTACCAGTCAGTTCAGAATGTAAATGGGTCATTGGCAAAGGTGCGGTGCTATGTTAATCAAGCGCTACCTTGCTTGAGACCTATTTTTATTACTATTTTCTTGATTGTTAGTGACCGTGACCCTGTCTACACGTTGTCAGTCTGTATCTAGATTGTAGACTGATTACATTTTACCTGCATGCAGTTACACCAGTGGAGCCAGATTGAAATCCAAGCACCATGTTGTGAATATGCAAATCAGCTCATATACAAACAGCTGCACTGCTCTGCAGAATTTTTCTTATGTTTTCTTATAGTAGTGATAAGGTGAAAAGTGACAAGATGATCTGACAAACTGGAACATTATTTGATCTGAGCAAATTGGGTACGGAATAAAAATAACATTCAGAGGGAACCCCCATCAGGTATGGAACTGAAAGAGCAGTGATGCTGCGTCAATTAGCAGCGGTCTGTAAGGCGTTTCTTCCATAAACTGAACAGCAGGGGCCACTGTGACAGTGCTGGGAGAGGTTTTGGATGATGAATCTGTCTTTTAGAGACGCATTCCTCTCAGATACGTCTCAGATCTCCTTCTGAAGTGGTTTGAGTGCTCAGTTATAAATGTGTCTCTGGTGCGATCACACCTGCCTCATCCAGATATAACAGTGATACGTGACCAGGTGTAAACGGGGTCTGTGATTGTTTTGAATGTATTTTTCAGATGCACTTCCACACAAATAGAACATACCTTTTCCACCACTGATGTCTTTTAGTTAACTTTTTAAAGTCTGATTTTGTAGAAAAGATGTCTAAATGTTGATATTACATGCATACGTTAGGTTATTAAATTATGTAAAGAGGCAGTTTGGTGAACATGGCAATAAAAAAATGAAACATGGCGGGACAGAAAGTGTTGGCTTTTTTGTTGTCGGGTGGGTGGGTGTACGGTGGGTTGTCTGGAAGTGAAGCATGAAAACAGAATGAGAGGAGCCACTGATTTAATGAGCTACTTCTATCTGCTCTCTGTGTCAGTGTTGCAAGGAAACGAGGGCCTTTAGGGGGATTTAGAGGTACTTCATACACGTGGCAACCTGAGAGCAGTTTTCTGGCCTGCCAGTTCATCTGTGTGGGACTTACGATCTCACCGTCTCTCAGCGCTGATCTCTCCAGGCAGAAGAGGAGCGAGACAAAGCAGACAGACCTGGCTTATTGTAAGGCCTTTTCTTAGGGCGAGCAGTCTGCTGTGTGCCACTAACTCCCCTGAAGCAGTTTAATGGGATTACAGGATTACCGGCGTGCGCCACTGAGGCCAGGAATATTTACTACCAGCGGAGGTGCTTTCGGTGCGTGCTGCGGTTCAGCTGCAGATCATACTCGCAGAAGAGATTAATAATTATAATCATCCGCCTGTAGTTTTTTGTCTGGCTCACAAAGGCTTGGCACACTGCTCTGCTGCAGCACCAAACCTGGGGCCGCGCTGGAGCTTCTGAGAACATCTAGCAGGCACAAGGGACAAGACAGCACTACATGAGGAACATGAGGGTCTGTGGAATGTCTTTTTTATAAAAAGGTATGATTTTCTTCTTTGTTTCTTTTGTTGGTGAAAGTTGTCAGCAGGACAATGTCATGTTGCAAACATATTTCTCTTAATGCATTCTTTCATTTTTTTTCTGGACCTCTTCTAGCCTAAAATCCTTCAGTACCTTGAAGGCAGTTTTTGTGTGTTTCTGCACCTATTCCTCCAAATAAAAAATAAAAAAAGACTGTGGTAGATACAAACAAGATTAATACAGGGATAAAATTCTTACATTTATAGAGAGAATGTCTTGGAAATGAGGTGTAAAGGCTTACAATAAGGATGTTCATGTAGTTCATCAAAAGATTTAGTCATTGGCAGATTTTTAGATTTTCAGTATTTTCTATTTTTTATTCTTTATTTGGACTCTTTAAATGGACAGAAAATCCTTGACAGAGAATCAATACAACTATTGGTACAATACATGTATATCTACAGCATTTAGCAGAAACTCTTTTCCAGAGTGACTTGCATCTGTGCTTTGCAGTCAACAAGAAACCACATCCCTCACACCAGTAATCCTAGACTGAAAATTAGAAGCCGTGAAGACTAGGATTCCACCCGAGGAGAAGTTACTACACCACCAGGGACCGATCAGATCAGTAGACAGTTTTTTCTTCTTTTGGAAGTTTCTGTTAGTCGAGTTAGTTTATTATTCGAAGTGCTCCGTGAGGATCTAAGACTCCATTTGAAAACCGAAAAGTCTTAATGTACTTCTTTAACCTTTGATAAGAGGTGGGTCAAGTCAGGCTTAATGTGCTTAATGCTCTAACAAGGCAATCTGTGACCTGTGGTCTGATCAGTGCTGAGAGGTCAGATGGAGCTGGGCCATTTTTGGCTTTGTAAGCAAGCGTCAGTTTTAAATTTAATGCAAGCAGTAACAGGAAGCCAGTGAGAGGTTCGCAGTAAAGTGGCCTATTTTTGTCACACATGAACACACCACAGCATAGCACACAGTGTGAACAGCGTGAAGTTCTTCTCTGAATCTAACCCATTCACCCAAGTGAAGCAGGGGGCAGTGTGTGGTGATGGTACCTTGCTCAAGGGTACCTCAGTGGTGCCATTGGCAGTCATGGGATTTGAACCTTCTGTAGTGGAGTGGTGTGTGAGAATTTTGATGTATTAAAGATCAGACATGCTGCTGCATTCTGCATTATCTGTAGTGGTCTGGTGGCCTTTAGAGGAAGGTCAACAAGGAGCGAGATCCGGGTGCGATATGACAAAGGAGAGGATGAGTTTGGTATCATCAGTCCTTGGGGATGTCTTTGTGGGTTAGACATAGATCCATAAACATTCTAACTTAGATTTGCATTCATTTTGTACTATAAATTACCTAAATAAAGGTAATATGTCTAATTGAGACTAATGAAAGTTTTTCTCAAAATAAACAGTAATAAATTTGCACTCACTGCTGTGGAGTGCAAAGAAAATTAGATGTATTGGTTTGATATGTAATTTTAAATGCTAAGATTTTTTTGTTCCCCGTAGAACTTGATCTGTTCAATGGTGGCTAAATGGTAAAAAGCACCATTACTTTTTATAGGCTGACAAATTGGAACGGGTTGGCTCTTACATTTTAGTTCAAAACATAATTTACTTAGATTCTAAATTAACTGAGGCTGTTTTCAAACTGAAAGTGGCTGTGAAATTTGCCTGTGCACATTGACACTGCTATGGAAATGACTTGATGCCTGTTCTTTACGCTTGGCTTTGATGTGTTCACTCTTTACAGGGATAACAGGACCTCTAGTGAAAAAATTCGACCACCCCATCCGCTCATCCATCTGCAATGTCAGTTTCTGCACTGCCAGAATGGAAGCAGCTCCTCCTGGAGAGGAAGAGGAGGGAGGAGGAGGAGAGAGAGAGAAGAGAACGGGAAGAAGAAGAGAGACTGGCTAGCATGCCTGCCTGGAAACGAGGGATCATCGAACGCAGGAGGGCAAAACAGGAGGGTGGGGGAGACAGAGATAGAGAGAGGGAGAGAGATGGAGGACCGAGCTTTACAGACGACCAAATGATGCTCAAACAGATGGACATTGAGAATGGGACTGCTTCCGAAACTCACAATCAAGTTTCAGTAGAAACCATTGGCCCCATTCGACAGAACCCCTTCATCCGCTCCCAGAACAGCTACAAAAGAGAGAACCGAAAGAAAGAGATGGAAAGAGAGAGTCATAGAAGAGAGAAGGAGAAAGACTGTTTCCATGAAAAGACAAGTGGAGGGGACGCTGGGGAGAGGGAGAAAGACATGGACAAAGAGGAGAGCCAAGGTCAGCAAAGGGACTTCTGGAAAGAAAGGGATAGGGAGCTGAGGACAGACAGAACCAGGGACAGAAGTGAAGGAAGAGAGAGAGCTGGGACAGAAGTAATTAGGGACAGGGAAAGAGATGCTGGGAAAGGAAAGAAAGAAGGAGATCGAGATGGCACTTGTCTCCCTGTTCCTGGTCTTCGCACCATCAAGGCTGAAAACATCATAATCATTGAGAGAGAGAGCGAAAAAGCAACACAGATCGAGAATGCAGAAAGGGATGGAGAAAGAGCATTTGAGGAGGAAGAAAAGAAAGGCATGAGAATGGATCTGAGGGAGTTTCTCACCAGTGGGGGGAATGTGACAGAGATTCGGGCCTCAGAAGTACTGATTATCAAACCATCCATCTCAGAAGAGAAAAGTGGAGATGAGAGGAAAGGAGAAGGCGAGCAAGGGAATGAGAGGAAGAGCAGCAAGGAAGATGTATTAATAAATGAGAAAGAGAGAACAAGGGACGGAGGGATGGGAAAAGAGAAACAGAGAGATCAGGATGGAGTGATGAAAGAAACTAAATCTTGGTCCAGGAGATCAATGGATCTGCATGAAGGTTTGTGCAAAGAGGAAGAGAGCAGTCTTGGGAGTGGGAGGGTCAGCCAGATCCTCAGCAAATTTGGCCAGCGCCCGAAACCCCCCTGCAGGTCCAAAAGCATTGATGGCTTTAATAAGTTAGGCAAGGAGAACTCCAGAATCAAAATCAATTGTTGGACAGAAGAAGAAAGGAAAGAGGACACTGTGGGATTCAGGGGAGTACCCAAACGCTCTTTCAGTTTCTCAGAGCAGGTGGTGTGCATGTGTGAGGAGAAGAAGGTGGTGGAAAGGACTTATTCTGACCGGAGACTTCCACATCCAGTGGTGGTCAAGAATGAGCATTTTGAGAGTGTTTATACAGGCACCAGGAAACAAGAGAGGGCAAGAAATGAACAACAGATGGTGATGCAGAGGAAGAAGGAGATTGAGAGTGAGAAAGAGGAGAAGAAGGCACGAGAAAGAGTGATGGAGAGGGAGAGAGAGGAGGAGAAAGAGGGAGATGTGAAGGAAGGAGGGAGCGCAGAAGCAAATGGCGGAGAAGTCTTCAGTGTAGCATCAGTCAGGAACCCAGAAGGCATTGCATTTGCACGACGGATCTCAATCAGACAGGACAAGAGACTCAAGGAGGAGAATGAAACCGAAAAAATAATGAAAAAAGAAAGGATGAGAGGGCAAGATGTAGAAAGAGAAAAAGAGACAGAAAGACAGAAGATGCACAGAGAGATAACTGAGAAAGTAAGGCTGAAGGAAAAGGCTGAATCCATCATTCCTAGGAGAGACGGAGAGGAAGTAAGAGCAGTGACTGAGTCTGTGAAGTCTCTCTGCTCATATAGCCTTGATTCTCTTCACTGGCCCAGTTCTCACACTTTCTCAGATCACAAAGCTGTCAGCCAGCAACCAACAACCTCCTGTACCACCAAGTCCCTGCCAGGTGCAAGACTGATGCGAGATGATGCTTCTGCAGATTCCTGCAGGCAAGAAAATCAGCCCGAACAAACTGTGCTATGTCATCACACAGAGGAACTACTATGTAAAATGGAGAGAATACAGGACATAAGTGATAAAAGGCATGTGGAGCCAAGAAGAGACACTGATATTCCTGGCAACAAGGAGAAAGAGCGAGAGAAAAGCTGGAATGAACAAGAAGAACTCAGAAGTATTGCTAACACACACATTTATCGTTCAGCTTTGTTGAAGAAGACAGATGAGGCTGAACTTTCAGTTATGAGGTCTCCTAAACACACTTCCTGGGTGTCTGGAGCTGGCCAGCAGGAGATACACATCCCCAGATCTGTGTTCTTTGGGGTTGATGAGAAAGAAGACCTTTCAACGGATGATGGACAAATTGAAGGAGACAGCAGAAGAGGGGTGGAGAGGAGGGAGAGCTGGAAGGCTGGAAGACCCCTGACCAGAGTGGAGTCCCTGAGAGAAAGAATCCGTCAGAGAGAGATGGAGAGGCAAAGGAGAGGAGAGGCAGAGGGAGAAGGGGAAAGAGAGACTGGCAGGAGTGAGGGAGAGGGAATGGAGAGAGGAGAAGAGAAGAGAAGAGAAGCAGAAGGTGCTCAGAGACCAGCAGTCATGAACAGACAGGAAATGGCCTTACCGCAGACTCACAGCCTTTTTGACGTCACAAAGGAAGTGAGCATGTCAAAAGCCTGCCCCCAACTTCCTGCTTCTGTTCCTCTCTCACTGTCACAATCTCTCACAGCTGGACAAGAAGCTCAGAAACCTTCCAGTGACGACCAGCGTTATTCGAAGAAACATGAGGAGTTTGGGAGTCAACAGGACCCTGGCAGCTTGACAAGAGCCCCGCAGGAAAAAGGCGAAACAGAGGACGATCTGTTGGAGGAAGAGTACGTCTGTCCTTCTCACTCTCCCTCTCCATCCAGCTCTCTTTCCCCTACTCCCTCACCCCCTCTGCCCCACTCTCTTGCTGCCATGAGTCGGATCTATAACCTGAAGACAGTGGGCTCCAGAACTGCAGTGTGCATCAGTGAAAGGAACTCGGACATTCCTACACACAGCAGAAAGGTCTTCCCGGAGGGACGGTTCACTCCTCTGAACCAAACTTCAGTGGGTCCACAACAAGACCGGACAACTCTGGGATCAAGCAGGGTAGTGAGGGACGGCCAGCCAGTGCTAAACATAGAAACGTCAACAGTGCAGAGACAGGTGGAGCAGCTGCAACTCAGAGAACATGAGGCGAGACACAGTTCCCACAGTGATGGAGGCATGGAGTGTGGTGCACAAAAAGAGACTGGAAGCAATACTGCTCAGGGCCAGAAAAGGCCGGATACACAAACACTGACGCAGAAGTCCCCAACGCCTACCATCTCCAGGACTTCTCCGTCTCAGCAGGACGGTCCAAGGATACAGAGTAGAATTCCCCAACCCAAATCTTTTACTATTAATGCCCGGAATGCTCACTCGCCCGAAAACATCCAAAAGCCACACGAAACACCCATTGCTTCGTCCTCAACCTCGTCTCCTTCTCCTGTTTCCATCTCACCTTCTCTAACACCCACTCCATCTCGGTCCTCTCCTCTTTTCTCCATTCGGAGTGCCTCTGGTGGCCCAGGGAAAAGGGGGACCACTATCACTATTACCCCCAGGAGGACAGCAGCAGCTACCTCAGCTTCACCAGCCCCAACAGGGAGCCCACTGGCACCAGAGACCCCAAATCCTGAGCCCAGTGACACGGCTGAGGGGCGTAAGAAGAGGTACCCAACAGCTGAAGAGATTGAGGTGATTGGTGGTTACCAGAACTTGGAGAACTCATGCTTGGTGAAAAACAGAGGAACACCAAAGGGGGTAAGGACAGAAAATTTGATTTATTTTTAAAAAATCCAAATGAGCAAGTTTCCACTGTGACTGTGGAATAATGACAAATATAAACGACTAAGCATGTTTATTTCAGGGAAAACTATAATCCATCACAATATTTGTGACAGTGCTATCATGAAAATGACAGTGTACTCTGCACATTTACGCCACACAGCCCTCAAACCTTTTACATGTTTAGAATACCTTTAGGCCAAAAATAGGCTTTTCCCAATGGTTCAAGTAAAAGCAAGGGTGTTCTCAAACTTTTGACTGGTATAGCGCTGTGTTTGTTTCAGTTATGGTTAAGATAAGTCAAGGCACATTGCCTAGTTTGCCATAACTGTTCCTGTAATAATGGCAGAGGGCTTGAGAGATACAGAAAGTAAGAACAAAAGAAAGAGAGTGATCTTTCATTAGTGCGGTTAGAAGATCTCCCTCTGTGACTCCAGGCAGGACACATGCTCAGCCTTAAGCCAGCTTAAGCGTTAATTCTCACACCATCACAGCTGACAGGTGAAGTAGCACACTCGCACACAAACACCCTCTTCATCACAACATGACCAAAGCTTGCTGTACTGGACTGAGACTCCAAATATTAACTTGTAATGGAGGGCAGGCTCTTACAGCAGAGGGTGGTTTGGGAGTGGATGATGTTTAGGGCAGTTCAGTAATTGCAGTTGAGACTTTCCATGCAATGAGACAAGGTCCCTCTTTCCTTCACACACCCTGATCTGAGACGCTGGAACAGCCTATCCAGTTAGTAAGGAAGGTCTTTCTGTAACCATGTCATTTTGTGCCATGCAACGTGAATTTGAGGTCATTTCCTGGACATGTTTTCAATGAGGTTTCACAGTTTCATGATTTTCTACTGTTGGGTCATGCATGCACTCTCTAATGACCACCTTGTAATAGAAAGCCTATTCTATCTTTCAGAGTCAGTTTATGTTAGAAATAATGAAACAGATGCTCTGTTAGTTATGATATAGCATAATTTTGTATATTTAAGTTCTCTAGGTTATCAAGTTTAACCATAAAGTATTTGACAAGTTAACGTCTTTATACCAGATCACAATTACTAGTAGAAAATAATAGAATACAGGAAACACGTTGTTTTAACCTAAAGGGAAACATGTCACATGCTTGCTTAACATGATCCGTTCCCTTTTGCTTTTAGCTAAATGAGCTCATAGTGGCGCTCTGTAAGATTCATTATCCCAGACTGGAGACGTTTAAAGTCTTTGGTTCACTTCTTTAGTTTTGCACTTGAGCTATGAGTCTAATATAGTTAGCAAGTAATGGAAGGATATACCTGCCCGGTTAGTATGATGCTGACTGCATTGCATACCTCGCCTCAAATCATGTTGAGTTGTTATGTGTCCAAAGTTTTTTTATTCAACGAAGAGTGCCATGAAAATTCATTGATAGTACTTAGTTAGGCTTCCCTGTAATTACAGTAAGGTAAAACCAGACCAGACTGTTCCATTAACTGGGCTTCTACAAAAGCAGAAGATGAATCAGGGGCTAAATCAGGACAGCGTAGATCATGTCACAGCAGCTTCATGTTTTTCATCATTTAAGTGTGTGAAGAACTGAAGAAAACCTGGGGAATTGTGGGTAAGTGGGTGAATTCACTACCCTTCTGTCTGACTCCTGTTTAGCGATCTGACTGGTCTGTAATTTTGTGTCTAGATCAGCGCGGCCATGAGTACAGTACACGAACACAAAGCTAAAAACTGCGAAGATAAAGGTACTTTCACTAAAGACATAAAGTAGTACCTTATAGTCCATGAGTCTATTATTTTCTGTTACAGAACTTTTGTATATTACCGAAAGTTACTGTGTTTGAGTTTATTACAATGTTGTGATGTTTGAGTACGTTAGTCTGTAACAGTATTTTACTAAATTACAGACTGTTACAGACAGTTCTTCACTATATAACCTTCTGTCACAGTGCTCTGGCATATTTTCATGTTCTTACTGGAATTAAATTTAATATTTTACTTTTCTCAAAAAGAAGGTGAGGCAATGTTAGTAAAGCTAGTAAACCAATCTCCCGAACAGTAGTAATGATCTCTCACTGAATGATCACTGTATTACAGTAATAGTGTTGTTTACCTAAGTAGGAATTTTCTGTGCTCTGTTTGATACTGACTTGCCCTCGATATTTTGGCTCATACTGATCCCTTTTGGATAAAAAACTGAAAACAGTTTAAATCGGTGATGTTTATGATGCATTGGTTGAGATCAGATTTGCACAGTTTCTCTCGCACTTGATGAGTTTTGGTGAGGTTTTCTGACATCATTTCAGTGCATGTTTCCAATGGATGCTTCCTTTCACACTAATGAGGACAACAGAGTACAATGAAGCCTCTGAGAGAATCAAGGGACGGCACGGACAAGATTTTCCTGCCATTCAGCCAGTTAATAGACCAGTCCAGGCTGGAGGCCAAACCCCAGATACTGTGCCCTCAGGATCTTCTGTGGGCTGCATGTCCTGTTCAAACAACTACCAGAGTTTCAGTGCCATGCATTCACAGAGTAGAGCAATTCTCTTGGGTCTGTTGAAAATTTCTATCAGGTCGTCTGTTCGTCACATACAGGCATCAGATATGGATTCAAATCCATCCAGGCTCTGTCCGAAAATGTGTTCTTCCATAGTGACTCTTGTGAGTCTCAGATCAGCGATAAAGACCCTCAAAGAGACCCATATTGAGTCCCTGAATCTGATCACTGAGGCGAAACACAATCTTAAACACATTTTCACTCTGAAGATGTTCAGGGTAAAGACTTTTACTAATTTGAGTTAAAAACATGATTGTTAAATAAAAATTATTACACTTACACTCACATCTCATAGGTATCTTATCATAGAAAAATATTATTTATCTTGACATGATAATAGATTTAAGTCAAAATAGATTTGTTGTCATTTTAACCATCTGCACAGTAAACACTGACTTCAAACGTTCTTCAGAGATCATGGTGCAACACAAAGCAGCACAAGACAGTGTGGACAGTATAGGGCTATATATAGTGCAAAGAAAGAGTGCAAGACTATAAAACACAAAAAGGAAACAATACAATATTGTAGACGGGGCAACATACTATGCAGTATACAAATGCAGAAACTGCTAAAAGTTCGTACTTTGTTATCAGAAAGTATCTTACAGTGATCCATGTTAGATTAAAGCCGTCCTCAGCAGGCTTAGCCACAAGAGACCTCGTGGCCATTTGACTGTTTGAAAGTCTTCTTATACCTCTGTATAACCCAGATAGCACTGATAGATTGATTTTTGTAGATTGATTAATGTTTTTCAGTCAACTTTGCAACAGTAGAAAATATTTGTAGGCAAAGCATGGACAGATCAATTCACCATTGGTCAGTTTCCCATGAGAAGAAGACTGGAAAAAATCTAATGGACAAAACAACACCAGCTTGGTTCAGTCTTTTGAATGTCTCACTCACTGTTGCGAGTATACGCCACATTGACTACCCCTGCGGAAGGGGGTGAAGGGGTGAGCTATGTAAATTAGATACTTCACTGAATAACTCATTTAAATATATATTTTGGACGGTAATGCTAAGCTGGTTAGCCCTTTCCTTCCTGAGCAGCACTAATGTACACTGACCTAGAAAATATCTTGTTTTATGTGTATGATACATAGCAGATACAACAACAATTTTAAGCAGGATAATCCATTCTTGAAGATGATATAAACATTAGTTCAGTTTATTAAAGATAACTGCAAACATAATGTGGAAATGTTATGTTTTCCTAATATCACTTCATTCCCAAAATTCTCACATTTCAAACCTGTTTCTGTGCCATATAATGTTCTTAATTTAATTTTATAATCTACAAGTAGCAACAAAAATGAATGTATTATCATTTCTTTCAAAAGTAATAATAGTTAGTGATGAGTGTGACTTTTTTGTTACGATGCATTGTTGAATGCTTATGTAATTCATTTTTTAACTTTTCTTTAACTGGTAAGCTACAGACCCATTAAACTGTTTAAACATCAAATAAATTGAATAAAAAACAAACAAAAGCACATATTTACAGTAACTATTAATTGTTTTTAATACTTTAAATTATTTTATCGATTCTTATGCATGCCCAAACACTGATCATCAAAACACTCCAGCAGCGTTTTCTTAACATTTGAAATTATTTCCCACCACCAGTTTTAGCAAACTGTAGCTCAGGTTATCAGCTTCATGGAGCAGCTTTCAGATTTACAATCAGTGATTGGGCGGCTGAGATATAATGGTGCAACACTAAACTGCACATGACTGCGCTGGGTCGGCAGGAAAGGGTTGATAACGAATGGAATCTGTCAGGCGACGACATTTGTGCAATGACTGATTCCCCTTAGAGTTATTTACGTTAGAAGGCCAGAAGTGACCTCAAGACCTTTGGAGGGTTTGGTAGGCCAGAAGAGTGAACTGAAGTGCTGTCACACTTCAGTGCTGTACGTTACTGGCTAGTGTGCATATTTCCCCAGATGTGGACTCTGTTTTTCTATTTTTCAAAAAGGTTGCAATAGCATAATGTGAAAGTGTAATGTATCTCTGAATCTCATCTAATAGAAAAATATCTGTTCTACTTTAACTTGCCAGCTGACGTAATTTGGGGTTCTATCGTTTGAAAATAGTCAAAAACGGACCAAACCCTTCAAAAATGTGAACTACTCTTAAGGCTACTGCCTTCACAAGTTGGTAGAGGTGGTACTTGACACCATAGGGTCTTATAGCTATGTAGAAGATAAGACTAGTAGCCTATGCTCCATATTTGAGACAAGAAGTTTAACTTGCCTACTTCCTGGCTATATATCCAAATGCTACATTTTTATTATGTTTCGTTAGCATTGAACTGAATTTTGTCTACATTCAGTGCTGAATCATCAACACTGTCGAGCAAACACTGAACATCATCAGTACGGAATTCACATCGACAGCTATTTAGAGCCCAGACTCTAAAAAACAGCGTTTTGTGCAGCCATCACAAAATACAATTTAATCAAAATACGTGCCGCGATCACAATTTAGGGCTTTTTTTCATATTAGGACAGCACTACACTACCCGGCATTTTAATACGGACTGTGTAACGCTGCCAGTACCTGTGATAACTGGTGACTGAGGGACAGTAGGAGAGGAATCATGAGTTGAGTACCTTAACTTAACCCTAACCCTAACCCTAAGCCTAACCTTAACCTAACACTAACCTTAACTGTCACCAGTTAGTGCTGACACAGACGATGTTAAGCAGTGTGCATTAAAATAGCGTAGTGAAGCGTTGTCCTAGCACACATTGAAGCCCTAAATCATGATCGCAGCCCGTATTTTGATTAAATTGTATTTCGTGGATGTGGAAATGATCATGCTCTGTTTAAAAGTAAGTGAGTAAGTAAGTTTAAAAGTGAAATGCTCCATTATGGAGAAACTCACAGAGTCTGTACTGTTTAGAGCGGTGGTGAATGGAAGCAGACGTCTATCTCTAAATGTTCCTTCACATTTGGTTACGGATGAAATAGTTATGGTTGTACTGCTTGATGCCTGAAAAGTTTTGAAAGACAGCCTCCAGTTCATTGAGCATCTGCAGTAGGATCTTGTCACAGTGGTGCGGGCTAGGCCTGCACAACTTACATTTACATTTACAGCATTTAGCAGACGCTTTTATCCAAAGCGACTTCCATTCCCTAACTACAGGGGGCAGTTTCCCTGGAGCAACTTGAG
>JBBPDB010000128.1:53087-73245 GCA_037974465.1 Brachypetersius altus
GTTAAGGATTTGAACTGAACACGAGCACCACAGGGAGCCAGTGGAGGTTCCTTAGTAAAGGTGTGGTGTGAGTGAACAGTTGTCTCAGTGTTTAAGCTCTCCATGCTTGACAAGGCTAATGTAGCTAACTGGCAATGAAATCTTAAACTCCACCATGAACGCAAGAAGGCCAGACAGTTTTTCGATGCTTGGATTCTGTCTGTACTTTAGTCCACGTGAGTGGTACAGCCCCAGAAACCACACGATCGCGTCTACTAGATATGACTGAGCATGTGTGATACCTACAGTTAGCATCATGTTAATCAGCTTTCATTACCTGTTGGTTACATGAGCCTAAAGAATTTCAGACACAAAACATTATGAGAAATACATTTTGAGAAATTTCGTGTTAAATTTTTTAGAATTTGTTAAAATTATCACTTAAAATTTAAGGCTCAGGTTTTCCACTTAAAGGCATGTCCAAGAACCATTTGGGAACCAGAGTGTTCTGGTGTGTGATGACGTTAAAGGTTTTTATGCAGTTCTATTCAGAAACCACATGGGGGCGCTGCTCCACACAAGCTCAGCCACAGCAGTGGCTCAGTGTAGGAGTGTGTCGTTGTGTGTGTGTCTGTGTGTGTGTGGCACTGCACATACTGCTATGTGTGTGTAGATATATTCGCATACTGCAATGTGTGGCATTGTATGTGGCACTGTGTGTGTGTGTGCGTGTGTGTGTGTGTTTAAGGGGGTCACTGGTGGCACAGCCTTTTCCCCTCTGAGGATCATGAGGGGTGTCTGAAATCAATTCAGTGTGTTAAGTGCAGGGCTGAGCTGGGGACTGGGGTCTGCCGGCGGCCCCCGACCTATTACTCACACCCTACTGACCTACAGCTTACACACACACACACACACACACACACATCAACAAGCACACTCAAGCCAACAGCCGTGGACACACAATGCCGCACAGGACACTAGACCACTAGACAGGACTGGTGTGTGTGTGTTTGTATAGTAGTGTGTGTGTGTGTGTGCATGAGAGTGTGTGTGTGTGTGTGTGTGTGTGTGTGTGTTTTGGAATGTATGCACATTTTTTATTATGGCGTTTGATTACCACTCACTAATGTAACCTGTATGTATTTATATTATATAATATTTATTATATTTATATATTACAATATGTTTTAAACCAATTAATTCAAAACCATCTGTAAATTTTAAGTCAAAATTTTAAGTCGTGGTCCTCTTTTAGGAAGAGCTGGTAAGAACCATGAGAAACAGTCGTTTTCGCCCACTGGAGGTGTGAGAACAAGGTGAGTGTGTGTTGGAGTGTGGGAACAGAGACCGCAGAATAAGAGAACACACGCTAAAGGAACAGGCACACAGTGAACCCACCCAACCGGAAAAAGGGAGAATAAATTAATAAAGAAGAGCAGCAGATGCACGTCTCTCTGTCCCGTCTGTCTCTGATCACGTAAATGTCCTAAACGTGCTTTAAATTAAATAATATCATCATAACACTAACATCTATCTATCTATCTAGCTATCTATCTATCTAGTGTTATGATAATATTTTATATATGTATACAGATGGGCCTTACTTTCAAAATGACAAATGAATGACAAACAGAACGCAAGACACCAAGGATAGCATAGAACTGCTTCAGTCTGAAGACACGCTGAGATAGAAGGGGGTGAAGAAGTAACTTCAGTAATTTTGGAGACAGGGGAACCAGTGTTTTGGACAAAGAGGAATCAGCTTTTAAGTGAGGAACCTTATTGGGGGTCTGTGTAGCACTAAAATCTGAAATTCTCCACAAGAAAGATTGAAATGGTTCAGATTTCCAAGATAATTCTGTGCCAAAATCAGGAATATTTCAACTGTAAATAACACGTCTTGTAATTCTATGATTAACAGGTTCATCACCAGATGAAATCCATTGTTGCAGGTGATTTATCACAGGAATCTGGAATTCCATGATATATGGGAGATTTAGGACCAAACTCTGGAATTCCACTGTTAGCAGGTGATCCACCACCAAACTCTGGAATTCCACGACAAACAGATGATTTATCACCAAACTCTGGAATTTCATGACGAAGAGGTGACTCAGTATCAAACTATGGAGTTCCAGGACAAAACAGGTGATGCAGTATCAAATGCTGGAATTCCATGATAAAGCAGGTGATTTAGCACCAAACACTGGCATTATCTTCTCCAGACCGCAGGAAGCAGATGATAAAGCACCATCCACTGGAATTTCCTTTTATGATGGGTCACATTAAGCAGGTCATGCATCAGCAAACTCTGGAATTCTGAATCCCAGTGTGTGACATCACAGGACATAGATCATCCAGAGCCCAACTCTGAAGTTCCTCACCCCAATACGAAACACAGTGCAACATAAATGATTTCCTGCCAAACTCTGGAACATAAATTGTCCTAGACTCTGAAATTCTCTACTCCAGTGGCATTCGCAATGGTATGCAGTACACCAGTGTAACTGAATGCTGGTCTTTTGGAACCAGACTCCATAATTTTCAAGATTCAGGGGTTAATCTGAGAGTTTTCTGTGTGGGATTGGATCCGTCAGGGTCTCATGAAACAATGGTTGATCTTAATGGAGTGAATAGCTGAGCAGAAGTAGATCATATAAGACCCCACACTACATACACACACAACACACGCACACACAGCTTCCTTTTTCAAAGTAACACCGGATCTGTCACGCTTGTCTCGTTACGTGGACGTGTCATATCAATAATAACTCTCTCTCTCTCTCTCTCTCTCTCAGTCCCTCTCTCTCTCTCTTTATCTATCTCTCTCTTGGCTTTACTTGCACAGCTCCAGTCAAAAACAGACGCGAGTCCACGGAAATACTTCTAACTGTTACAATCTTCTCACTTCAGTGAAACTGATAAAAAAAAAAGATATAACTGCTCACTGTCAGTGAAACCCATCCAAGACACTTTGTCACAGTTCCAGAGTAAAAGAAAAGAGAAAAAAAACCTGACACAGTATTCCCTGGCAAAGTGCAAGGTCACAGTCAAGTCGAACAGCAAAATGTAATGTTTGCGAATTTGGTAATTCTGGCATTTTCCTTTAGCATGACTTGAAAAAACTGTACCCAATATTTTATTTTTTATTTTTTTTAAGTGTCTGAGATATTCCATCTCTTTGATTGATAATACGGTCTGATTCTGTTTGCATTCAGTTCTATTAATTGCAATTTAGTCATATTGATACTGATAACAATGGGTTGGAAGACTTCTAAGAAAAGGACATATTTTTATATTTTTTTAAAGTTTAAACATCTTTAAATATTTTTTTAAAGTTTAAACATCAACATCCACTACAATTACTGTTTATTTGGCCCATACAGCATGTGGCCTGTGTAAAAGTCCCCCGCCCCACATGTAAAACTATGTAACATCAAACAGAAATTGTGCAGAAACTTTTGTTCAGAAAATCAACTAAATGTAATCAGACCAGATAAATCTCCATCTCATTCTCTATCTCTCATATTTTTCCTCTTTCTCACTATTTCTCTTTCTTTACTCTATCTTTCCATATCTCTCCCCTGCCTGTTTCTCATCTCTCCTTCTATCTCCTTCCTTTCTTCCCCTCTGTCTTTCTCTCTCCTCTTGCTCTTACTAGGTGTAGATGTCTCTCTCCATCCATCTCTTCTTCTCTTTCCGCTCTCCCTTTTGTCTCTCTCCCGCTTTCTATCCTTTTCTCTTATTCTCTTTCTCTCTCCCCTTCTCCTCCCCCATCTCTAGTTTATATTGGATGTCTCCTGGCATGCAGGACTCAGTAAAAGACTCTATTGATTACTGTAGTTCTTGCATGAATGGGTGTTAACGTCTTGGAGCGTATCGACTTTGTTGTAGAAGCTGAGAGCCATCCACCTCCCTGCTGTCCCTCACTCGTGTTTCTGTGCTCCTGCACACGATCCGCTCGCTAAACGAGCAGGAAATCATTAGGCATCTGGAGAGACACACGGTCAAGATGGCTACCAGTGAAGGCTTCACACGTGGCTCCACGTCAGCAAGCGTTCAAGTCTCTTTCTTGATGACTAACATTTCCAGATATGTCTTGTTTTCCAGTAGAAGAGACTGAAATGTTAATGCTATGATCTTACCTGCTGTTCTATACGTGTTTAGCTGCCCAAGCACTTGTCAGGTTGGAGGGCAATTGATTCTTTTAATATGGAATAAACGTGCTTCGCTTCAAGTTGTTCGGTTTGGCTTAAAGGTGTGGAATCCTTTTCATGCTGAGCCAAGCAAGTTCAGATCAGTTCCTTAGCTCCAGGTCAGCTCCAGGTCAGCTCAACAGATGAGCTCTGAATCAGCTCCACATTGGCTACGGATCAGCATCAGATCAGATCCAAATCACTCTAGATTAGCTCCAGCTCAACTCCAGGTCAACTGTTGATGAGTTATAGCTCTAGATCAGCTCCAGATTGGCTACAGATCAATAACAAATCAGCCCCATCTCAAGCACCAAAGCACTTAAAACAACTCAGCTGTGGGTGGCTTTTCAAAGTACTGTGTTTATAAATTAGACTATGTGACGCTCAAGAACCTTTTCAAGAGTTTAAAAAAAACTTCCCCACAATGTTCCACACTTTTTCTGGAAATGAAAGTCTGAAAGAACCTTGGTTTACATTTTGTTAAAGTCAGGGTATTCAAATGTGCTGGTATTTGGTCCTTTTGCTAAAAGAGAGCAAGCCACCGCTTACTGTTACGCAATACTGTTCAGGTTTATAAATACCAGCAGTCCATCAACTCCGAGTTGGTTAGTTATTTTGTTATTTTGATAGTTAGTTAATCGTAATATACAGATTTTGTAGTTAGACAGATGGACAGTGTTAAGTTCTCTTTAGATCCTTCTGTACTAAGCTGTAATTTCTCTGTTGTTTTAAAGACAGTTTTGAAGAATTAATCTCAGTGAAAACTGCAGCAGAACTGTTGTGATGCTCTTTTATCCCCATTGCTCTTGATACACCTCTCCTTTAACCCACTCCTCTCGATACACACTTGTTTTAACCCTCTCCCCCTGATACACCCCCCAAAACAAACCCTCCTTTGCCCTCTCCCCCCTCCTCCTCCCCCAGTCTTTTACTGACAGGCAGCCAGGGAGGCCAGTGCCATCAGGAGCTCGGCATCATTAGAAGGTGTTAATTGGAGTTAGTCAGAGTCTTCGCTTTCTGTCAAGAGTCTGACAACAGAATTCATTAGACTTAAAAATACCAGGCCATCAATTCAGCTCAAATGGGATTTACTGATGAGGAAAGACTTTAAATAAAAAAAGTTTGAACAACAGAGAGTCAGAACAGGCCTCGGGCTCTGCATCACTTTAAAGAGCCTATTTTTAATACAACACTTCTCCTTTGCAAGTTCATCACGAGTGCATTTCATAAAGCATCATGGCGAGATGGAGAGGACATAGAAACTCACTGGCAGAAGTGAAATGATCTGAAGCTCTAAACTTCTTCAGCTTCATGTGTTTTTTTTTTTCATGGGCCTAATCTCTTGGCCGCCATCTGAACTGGTTTAACCTGGTATTTCCTGTTCAAATTTCACCACTGGCTTTCATATTCTGTTTGTGGTTTAAATTATGTTTACATTTTCTGCTGTGTTTTATTATTTATTATTGTCTTTTACTGCTTTGAGAATTTAGAAATTACTAGACCTGTTATAAAGTTTGACGCCACTAAATGGCATTTTAGCGGTGAAACAGTCCTTTGTTTATGGCTTTTACCATAAACAAAAAAATGCGTCCTACATATATTTGCCTGGTGCATCTTTTTTAAGCACCGAACATATAAAAGTTCGATATTTAAAAACGTAGAGTCATTAAGTGATACATCATTTAATTCGTTACTATTTAAATGATCGGTATATGCATTATTTAAAAATGCGACCGCATGTTTTGTGTCATCATTACTACAAGACTATAAAATTGAATTGTTTTTGAGAATGAAACTTAAAACAATTGGATCAAAACTTATTATGGCAACATGCACCTTTTACTGGTTTCTAAAGGATCGCGTGCTGTGTTGGTTTACCCGAGAGCTGAAGTGGATTAAGATGTTATTTAAGTACGTGTTATGGTGAACAGAGGGTTAAACAGCAGGGCTAAAGCGCTCCAAGCTCTCCCACGAGCACGAAGGAATCTTCTAATCTTCTGCAAAACAGATGAGATAACGGGAGATGATTTTGAGATGTTCACGCAGAACTGAAGTCGCCTGGTTGAAGGATCGATCTGAAAGCCCCTCAACTTTGTGGTGTTTTTTCGTTTAATCATTTTCCTTTTGACTTACCAATAATAACAGCACTAGAGTGAGAGATTTATTTTAATGCATATCGCAAACGACGTTTTCGTGACACATATCTTAGTCCAAATCTATATTTAAACGATTATTTTTCGTCTTTAAAAATTTATTAAATTGGTTAAACATTGGACAAATATTTGGTTCATTCTGACAGGCTCGCTGGGCTAAAATTAATCTCATCAATTTTGACTGGACACAGGTTTATATTTTTTCTTTTCACCTATAGTGTGTTATCTTTAGATTTTCACATTTTTAAAATTTACTTTACGTATGTTTAATGACATTACAGTCATACTTCGAAAATGATTCATTCCAAATTCGACGAGAAAAAAAAATGTCATTACAACAAACCCCAGAATATCGTTTGTTACAAAAAATAGTGTATTAAAATGTAGTGGGGCCCAAAATCTAATCTATTCCTTCCCAAAAGAAAGATCAGATAACGTGACGTGGGGGGAGTACTGCTTTTAGCCATTAACTCTGCAGCTGGATTACACAAAAGACACCACAATTATCTGCATAACTCAACTTCGGATTAATAATATATGCAACGAAAAAAAACAGCGCGAGCTTTAGAAACCGAGAAACAAAATCATGAAACGAATCCTAAATGAGGTCAACTTATTGGAAACACCGATAACGTGAACGAGGTTTACGATCGTCACCAGCCCAATAATTCAAATATATATCACAAACTGTTATATCTTTGCATTAAACTACTTGAAAGTGTTTGAGAAGTTGAAGCATGGAAGAGCGAGATTAACAAGCGCAAATATTTAAGGAAAATGGTTAACAGAAACCGTTTAAAAAAAGAACAATAAATGGTAAATAATAATCACTAGCTTTCCTTTGAAAAGAAAGCGAAAATAAAAATGACAGCCTCAATCTGGGTGTTTAACACTTTAGCACACTTATGAAATAAACAACTAAAAACAAAACTGAGGACCAAAAAATATTTTTTTATGAAAAGCACATTTTATTACATACCATCTCATACCAGTGCCATGTAGACAATTTATACAAGATACATCACAATCTAAAGTGCACAAATACTGTACAACCAGGGGATCTTAAATAAAAGGAGAGGAAAAAAATTCACATTGATTTTTTTATATATAATATATATTTAAAAAAAAGATTAAAACCATCAGAATGCTTTTATAAAGATAAAAGAACCCATCCACCTCCCATCCCTCCCATGAAAAAAATCCTCTCCCATTTTTCACAAACCAGCAGAAATGAATCAACACCAAACAGGAGCTCAGAAGGTTTGGCACCTGCATTTAAAAGATTTAAAAAATGAAATAAAATAAAAGCAATCTGGGCAAAGGGGGTAAAGCACTTTAAAATAACAGAGAGGGCTGAGAGATATAGAGAAAGAGGGAATATTAATGCATTAGGATGTTTAGTTTAAGAGCTGGTGTAAAAGGCATAGTAGCCTAGGCCTTTAGGATGCTCTTTGCTGTATTCCTCAGCGCTCAGGTCCTCACACTTTATAGTGGGAGATGCGTCCGTGCTGGACCCTCCAGGAGACAGGCGGCGTCTTTTACACACCATGGCGTAGTCGCCAGAGTCCACAGGCTTCAACCCCGGAGTTGTGTCGAGCCCCCACACGCCACTGCCACCCACTGTGGAGCCCTCATCTTGCAGCTTATCCTTGATGGCCAGAGGGTCATCTGAAAAGGCAGGCGGACTGGGCCTGGGTGACCAGGGCAGGCCTGTGGTCATCTTCCTCTGGTAGCTGGAGCTACGTCCAGTGCCCCAGCCAGCTGCTGCCATGGAGGCAAAGGAGTCTGGGTAGTAACCCAGAGCATGGGGGCTTTGCAGGGGCAGAGGTTTGATCCCATAAGGCAGGAGGCTGGAGGTGGAGTAGTCGGTGTCGTAGGTCAAGTCAAGCTTGGCTGATGCGCCACCCTGCTGAACGAACCAGCGACCTGCAGCAGCAGATGCTGCAGAGTCATCAGCTTGCGGGGACAGGAGACCATTGGTCTGAGGAACAGCCCGCTCACTCCCGTACAGGCGGTGGTTCTGTGGCAGGTTGTTGACGAACTGGTCCTGGAAGAAAGGCTGCATGGCATAGCGAGCACCCGGGACAATCTGGTGGGAACGGGGTGAGTCGGTGGGGGACGGGGTCAGCCTGTCGCTCTCAGGGGCTGTGTACATCCTAAAAAAAAAAAAAAAAAACAACACCAGGAGAGAAATATCAAAAGGCTGCTGCTGTTTTGTCACTATTTGTAATGAGAACAGAAGCAGAATGAAAAAGGAGATTAAAACACTGAGAAACAAGGAATGCAAGGAACGAGTGGCAGAAGAGGAGAGAAAAGGACGAGTGTGAGATTGAACAAGAATTACAGCAAGATTTTCTTCTATCAAGAAGGACACTTACGAATCGTAATTATCTCTGAAGCCTTTGGCAAATGGGTTGTGGTCTATCTTCAACTGTGTGATCTAGAAACAAGAAAAATAGAGATCTTTTAAAATCAAGAGGGCACAGAAAAGCAGAAGTCATGCTCTGCAGGAAGTGAGGGTGATCAGAGAAGGAGTTTTTCGCTTACATCCGTGTTCTGGTAAGCTGTGACCGCTATGAACTGGTTTTCCGGGAACGTGAAGGTCTGAGTTTTGGCCTCGGTGCTCATGTCCTCAACGCCATCCTCACTGACCTCCACAATGTGCAGCCTGGGCTGGTACTTGTGGAGAGACTGCAGGACAATCATCTGTACACAGAAAACACACTCTGCCAATCAATTATGAATTCTATTTTAACAGAAAAAAGAGTAGCATCCAGATTTAATGCTGTTGTAGAATTAATCGGAAGATCTTATTGTCAAACTTATGCATGTGCGCACACACCAACTGTGCAAAAACTGTCGGACCACTAACAGCAACACAACAAAGACACACTGCTGCTAATTGTGCAAAGACTGCAGGACAACTCGGATGCTGCAAGACAAAAGCAGTCACTCACACTCTGAGGTGTCAAACCACCACAGGCGGACTAGAAAAGTGATGAAGTGCTCTGCTTCACCCAACACACACACACACACAGCTTAACCCAACCTCCATCATCCACCAAACTACTTTAAAACATCAAGTCCATCAAAAGTTCACAAAAGAGACCAACAGGATCCCATACTTTGAAGGTCTGCTCGACACTGAAGAACCATTAAGTCCACACAGGATCACAGGTGGATCGAGGTTATGGACCAACCTTTTCAAAGGCACAGCGGTTTCAAAAATGTTTCTAGAATGTCCTCACTGTTGCATCTTATGATCTTATGGAGAAAGTTCAGTCGATTTATGGTTATGTCGAGAGGGTTCCTCATTTAACCAGAGAATTTAATCCTCAAAGTCAAGCCTGTGCTATCATTCATCAGGCCTCATTCCAGCTTCCCTTAGAAAATATCTACATTATAGAATAATTATTATAGACATCATAGATGCTGTACTACAGACCCCGCCTCCATTTACTGAGTGGCTACTACACCATTTTAGGCAGCCTTCAAGCTTTGTGAGTGTAACCATAACACTAGCTGCATTTAAGCTTCCAAAATTGTGCAGTAGAAGTTTTCCTAAACACAGTGCGAGGTTCATTCATACCACTGCTGGTGGTGTTTACCTGTGTGTTGTTGTTGTTTGCACCCTTGTTGTTGGTCAGTTTCAGCTTGCTGAAAGAGATCTCCTGCCTCATCCAATGAGCTCCTGTGTTTGGAGATTCAGGATGGACATACATCTTGTTTCCTAAGAGAAGAAATAAAGGAATTAAAATGTGATGTCTAAAATTAAGAAACCAAAACTAATCAAACAACACTACAGAAGCCACATTTCTTTATTCTTTGCTCCCCCCTAGTCGTGACCGTGCCTGAATGATAAAAAAAATGAGATAAAATTCACACGTTTAGCCCACGCAGGTTGAGACACACTGCGCATCTCCGGTTCTGCAAAAGCCCTTTCCAGCAAGTCACAAACGCCAGTAACCATGAATCATAATTAAAACGCGACCTGGAAAACAGCCTGAAAAAAAAAGATTTAATCTTTAGAGTCTATATAGTGGGCATGCGAAGCCTCACATTATGTCCTTGTTTTAGCTCAAATTAAAAAAAAAAAAAGATGTCAAGATTTCTTAATCTTGAAACGTTTATTTTTTTTTCTAAATATCTGTTACATTTAATCTTAAACGAGATATTTCGCTTTTTGTTTTACAATTCATCAGTATAAAATTTTATTTCCCCGTTATTTATAAAGCACTTCCATACCATCCGTGTTTATTTATTGAAATAATTTTTAATTTATTCTTAACGAACTGATCCTTAACACCTTAACCTCTTGTTGCATTTAAACGTCTCGCTTTGCGATTTAAAACAAGAAAACATCGCACTAAAATACACAGCAAAAACAACAAGGCAGAAAATATAAGAATCATAATAATACACTTCTTAGGGCTGCATCGTTTCTGTAAAGATGTTAATGGGGTAAACAGTTTCAACAGCTTTTGCCCTATATAGTGTATTTTTCTCAAGTTGTGTTTTAAAACTAAAAGTAGCGTTTAAAATTGTATGCATAAAAACTCAAATTACAAAATATACAGCATGCTGAGAAAGTTCAACATAGCCCGTGTAAAAACCTGTTGATTTTTTTTTTTTTACTGAACTCTTTTTCGTTCAAAAATGTTTTATTATTTTCTATTTTATCGCTTCGTAAGAATACCTTTGCGGCAGTATTTTGATATAGGAATTCTGCGTCTGGATGAACACGGAGTGTGTGCACGTGTTTATTGGGTGTTTGTGAGTGTGTGTGTGTGTATGTGTGTAGAGGGGTATGCTTGCATCTCTCTTCTCTCAGTCTTTATGCCCACTTAGACTTTTCACACAACAAACACGATTGAACACTCCACCGCTTGGGCTTGTGCTTACACACACCTGCTCCATTTTTCACACACAGGACTGAGTTAAAAGCCTTGAAGAAATCACACCCCGACCTGGGCTGCTATTGGAGGAGGTTTCGCTCACGGTTGCGCTCGCGCTTTGGCTTGTTTTTGTTGCACGAGGCGTTTGGAGATACTTCAAAGACTGAAACTAAAAGCTCAGCACTGAATCGGTGTAAGTGGTGTATACAATCATTGTGTGTGTGTGTGTGTGTGTGTGTGTGTGTGTGTGTGGTGTCCTTACCCTGCATGTTGTTATCTGCTTTGCCGCAAGTCACCCATTTGCCCCCCTGGAAGCGCCAGTGGTTCGGGTCCGCAAGCACGACCTCCACGAACACGTTATAGTGCGCGGTCAGACTCAGGCCCGTGATGTTGAAGCTCAGGAAGGGAAACATACGCCTAAACACGATAAAAACAATCAATAAAGATCCCAAAACAACCCTTTAATTATGTAACGATTTCAGAATGTCCCTAAAATCAAATAACTGAAAAAAATATATGCACATTCTAAAGCGAACTACATTTTACATATAGAATCGTGCACAACCATTTAAAGAACATAAAACCAAACTAAATGCAATAACAACTTATCAATTGTTAGACGTGCTGTTAAATTTGCGGGAAAAATTAAGACTTTGTTTTTGCGTGCTTTTGATATATAATTCTCACATAGATTTCGTATTGATTTAGATTTAGATTTACATTCACATGCGTGGCTGTATGTGGAGTTCTTAAGGAGATGCATGCAGCCAAATATGTACATTAAATCTAGAAATATGAGAACGGTCACATTTCCTGAAAATTATTCGTTTCGGTGAGTTAGAACAGTTATGAATATGAAGAAAGGTATCGCAGTTTTGTTTTTATTATTTGGATCAGTCCTGTTTGTGTTCCTGACTGTACTTTTTTTTCGCGTATATAAACTAAAGGACCGTGTCTGGTGGGGAAAGGCGACATAATGTATTTACATAAATTATGAATTACTATTTGCTTTATTTGTTGAATTCTGATTAAACGTTTTCATGCGAAACGACTTACATACCTTCAGCTCGAGAAGGACTAAACTGTACATGATTAAAAGTCGGGGCATAATTGCGTTTAACGAATAAAAAACTAACGAGATTCGTTCGTTCTCAAGAGATTATACGCATGCGTCATCGTTCTGTATATTTGCACACAATCAATAACAGTCCGTGCCACAGTGTACAGAGGAATGTGTGTGAGCGCTCGCGTGCCCTCTCACCTGCCCTGCTTGGTGATGATCATCTCGGTCTGGTGCCTGTGGAACTTGAGCCAGAGCGGTCGGTTGCAGAGGTACACCTGCGCGCGCTGGGTCCCGGGATAGGACGGGTACAGGCACGCAGGACCCTGTGCGTGCGCGAACTGGTAGCTGGCGGCCGCGGCTGCGGCGGCGGCTGCGGCTGCTGCGTGAGGAGGCGGTGGCGGGAACTGGCCCCGGGCGGCGCACACGCTGGACGGGAAGCCAGAGACCGCGTGCGGGGGCAGCGGCACTGGCCCGTAGTGGAGCGAAGAGGAGGAGGAAGAGGAGGACGAAGAAGATGAGGACGAGGTGTAGCGAGACGTCGCGCCCGAGCCGCCGTAGCACGCGCCGCTGCCCGCACCGCCGGCGACACCCTGCGCGCCCCCGCCGCTGCTGTACGGGAAGAGTGAGCAGCTGACCGGATCTTGTGCGCCGAAGTAGAGCAGCTCCTCCGCGCCATAGCGCCGTAATGGCAGCGCGTCTTGCACCGCGTCCTGCTCCGGACCCTGCTCGCGCGCCGCGCCCGAACCGGTGTTGGCGGACGGAGGGGGACTCCTTGCGCCCTGTTCACCTTCTGATGCCCCGCTACCGCCTCCTCCTCCTCCCCCCCCGCTCCCTCCGTACTTCTTGCCGGAGTCCGGATTGTCCGGGCTCGCCGAGGCGGACGCGGCGCTCTCCGAGGACGAGAGCGGCGGGTAGAAGGGCTTGGGCAAGGGCAGGGGAAGGGACACGGGACCCCCACCCGCCCCTCCGGCCACCAGACTCTCCAGCTGCATCTCACTGCGAAATTTCAATAGTTTTTTTTTTTTAATTTGATCGAAATTTTCAAAAAGTTATTTCTTTTGCGCGCGTTAAAGGGTCGCACCAGGCGCGCGCCCTGAAGGTGGGAGAGATATCAAAACTTGCCCCTCTCTTGCTCCTCCACTACTTCAAACCAATAAAAGAAAAACAACAAAAAAAGAACAAATTAATTTTAAAATTTTAGGTTTCAGTTTTCTTCTCTAGGTTTTTCTCTCGCTGCTCTTGTTTGTATGAGTTTCTCGCGCTTTTGCAGGGCTAGTGCTGGAGGACAGAGGTGTTTCAGGGGCGTTTATATATACACACCCGCGCTGGCAGGCGGGCTCCTGTTACGCACGCGCCTAGAACAGGAGTGGGAGGAGCCTCAGAGGGATTCCGCCTCTCTACGCCACTATTGGAGGAGACAGAGGGAAAAAACAATAAACTTAGAGGTAAATAAATATTACTCAAAATAACTCAGTTCTGAGTCTTTTCGTCAAACAAATAAATAAAACCAGACTGTGTTGCACGAGCAACACAGTTTAAATAAAATGAAGCTAGACTTTTAGATTTTGCCCTGAACCTGACACACACACACTTACACACTGGAAGGAAGGCCGTAAACACAAACAGACACTACATGCGCCCCAGTAATTATAACCCACTTAAACACACATACACACACAGCCTCACCTAAGGTAGCGGCCCAGGGTGGGGGGAGTGGGGGGCAAAAGGTATCAAACACACCGCGCGCTCTCTTTCTGAACGCCACACCTGAATCCGTAATCATCCGCTGCACGTGAGGCTGAGCATCAAAGTTCCGGTTCACGCCCTACTTGCCCCTCCCCTTCATGTCGCGAGACATGCCGGGTCAGGTAAGCGCACCCAGATAAATACATAAACAAATTATTAGTAGTACTAAATAATGCATTAAAGTAATGAAATCGAAGGGACAAATTCATTTCAAACCAGCAAGACTATGTTCGCAAACGAACTTTTACTTATTTTTAGTTATTTTACTTAGTTTTAAATCTTGGTTTTATTTATTTATTGGTGTTATAATTATTGTTTTACAGGGCGAATGAAAGCTCCATCAAAGATGGGGGGTTTTACAATGTGACCAAAAAGAAATGTGAGACCAAAAAATTACTTACAAAACGCGCTTTTTTTGTGGCACAAAAAAATAGCGCAAATAACTGAATAGATTTTAAAGACGTGGTTTCGAAAACGCGTAGGAAAACGACAAATTTCAGGCTCTGAAATCAGCGGAGATTAAAGTAAGCGAGTAAATAAATGAACAAACAAAAACAAACGAATAAATGAATGAATGAATGTCTGATTGAAAAAAAGCTATAGAGCGAAAACAAAGTGAAGATGATGACGATGCTGTTGCTGCTGCTGCTGCTGTTGATGATGGTGATGATGATGATGATGGTGATGATGATGATAATGACAGCGCGACCCTCGACAGCGCGAGACCACAAATCTACTCAATGACCAAAAGCGGCTCTTGATTGAAAAGGCTTTATTGGTTTTATTTTTAAGTGTCGGTGCACAGAGTGACCAGGGGAAACGCGCTAAAAGAAATAAAAGAAATAAAAATGACCGAATGGGGACCCATTTAAACACTTCACACCTGAATTATAAAAAATAAACAGAGAAAATCAATTTTCACAAAACTGCACGTTTTTTTTAACACCTTGACCTGTAAAGGCCACTGCTGGAGCGCCAACTGCAGGCAGACGATATTACACCTACACTTTAAGTAGTCCTCTATTAATTTCGAATTAATATAAATAATGAAATAATTGATAATGTTTTGCTCTCTCGGTCTGAAGGGTTTTCTGTGTATGTGTATGTGTGTGTGTGTGTGTGTGTGTGTCTGTGTGTGTGTGTGTGTGTGTGTGTGTGTGAGAGAGAGAGAGAGAGAGAGAGAGAAAGATATTGGGGGACAGATAGGGAAAGAGATAGATATATAGATTTTAACCTGGTACTTCATGCTAATTGGTTGATGGATTGTGCAGTCTGGAGTCATTTAAACATAACAGTCTCCATGAGGTCCTTGTGTTTCTTGATTTAGTTGATACTTTATGCACTTGTTTTTTTATCAGAAATGGTCTGAAAGTTAAAGTTTTTCTTAATTTTTCTTTTTTCTCCTGGTCCTGGTCATTAGCAGTCGTGGTCTGGTGAGGTCCTGCCACCAAAAAAGTGATGCATTGTTTATCTGTTTCAAATATGAACATCATTTCCACATGAATAAAATATATCAGCACATTTACTGCCAAAAGTAAGTAGCACTGAATTGTGTTGATATAGTTTATTAATATAGAATTATCCAACTAGTTCTCAGCAATGTATTATGTATTCACAATGTTTTTAAACACAAATGCATGTGGTTGAGTTTATTGATGACCGTAGTGGTCACTTGAGCTCATGACCAAAAGTAGAGTTGGATACAGTCATTCAGTAGTTTGATGTGAAGTGGTTAATTTTAGAGAAACTTACTCAGACTGACTGACTTAGGAATGACTTGTGATGCCCACAATTCAAATACAGTTAAATACAAGTTTCCTGATCAACAAACATATTTTCTTGATTGTCTAAGTGAACATAGTTATACATCCTCTACAGAGAACACATTTTAATAAGGTTTTTTAAATTGTTTTCCAAATTAAACATTTTTCAAAAAAGTTCATTTGCACATTTAAAATGTATTTCCAAAACGTTCAGCTCCCAATCAGTAAGTGTACCTCCCAATATGTGCAAATGTGTTTTTCTGTCACAAAACATGTCATTTGACCAGGGACACCCAATCTGTTGCATACAATTTTATGGACATTTGATTTGGTAGTCATAATAACAGCAAACCCACCAGAGCTGAGAAATGAAAGAGAAGAACAAATCGGTTCACTCTGAACAGAGTCGGAATTTTAATGTTGACAATTACCTTGGAATTTTGTGATAGGGTTTAAAAGAGGCTTTGTCGAGTCCCTGGAAAGAGACCCAGGAACAATAAGCTGCCTTCCTTAACCATTTACAGTCAGTTCTCAAGACCACATGTGTTAAATGATGTATGAAACATATGTATGAGAGACATATAGTTGCTTCAAAGACATTTGAGAGGTTGTGGAGACATAAACAAAGTAGTTCACTTTCTTGCTTGTGAGCTGCACACAGCAACACTTAAAATAAGTCCAATCAATAACACAACAACCTTCCATTAAAGCGCGTGTGAAAAATAGTAGAATTAAAAACCTAAAACATTATGCATGTATAGAAGGCTGCCGAAGTCATGAAAATGTTGCTATCTTGACTATTGAACTATTTTTTGAAATCACAATTTATGCCTAAATGTTAGCTTTGGCTTTCTAACAAAGACCCCTTTGTTTTAATGAAACTGTCAATTCACCGACCATTGATGACTACAACTTTCTAGTAAGACTATTTTCCATCCAGTTACAGCATCTGTTGGCAATATTTTATGAACATAGGGAAATAAATGACAACCGGTTGTTAAAATTATGCATTGGATTTTTCTTCAGAAAACACAATATTCATGCTTTAGTGGTATATGACAGATTTGTCTGATGTACGTCTTACACACAGCCTGGTGGAGAGGTGCAAGACTGAGGAGAAGATGGGACGTCTTGTCCTCAGGGATGCTGCTTGTTTTAGCAGTTGCTGAGAGAGATGTCCAGAAAAGGCTGCGACTTTTCTAAATGGACAGTTCTCAGACTCATATATGTGGCAGAGAAATGTCATCTCTCTTTTAGTGGAAATAAAACAATATTATTATAATAACTAAAACCTGGCAGTTCTTATCAGTAGGTTATGGAAAATCCTTGCAGCAAAGATACACAAGTTTAAATAAACTGAATAAAATTAGAAGAAACAACAAATACTTTGCTTGACAGCTGTTTTCTTTGCATTTGGATCACTAAAAGACTGATGGATCTAAAAGTTTCTTGGCAGCAAAAATCTTTTTGTGCATTTTATTGCTAACTTTTGTGCCAAAAGTGGATTATACATCGAGATATATGTTTTTATCTTTTTATTTTTATCACCCAACCCTTTGTGGAAATGATGCAAACGTGTAAATCAAGTCAGTTCAGTGCATCACTTTTTCACTGTGCTATGGTGGAACTGGTTTAGCTCATAGCTTTAAATTGGTTCAATGAACCAAAGCCCCTTATGGGTGTGATTGTGTGTGTGGGTGTGTGGGTGTGTGACTGTGAGGATGGGGATTTGTGCCTGTATGATGTGAGTGGATAAGTGCATGCTGTTGTTTATACTCTGTGTGTGTGTGTGTGTGTGTGTGTGTCTGTGTGTGTGTGTGTGTGTTTGTGTCACATGTCATTCAGATGGTTTTATAATCACACGTTGCAAATTGAAAGCTTATTATGTCTGACATTTGACTCCTCCCTAGTCACTGTACTGCTACCTGCACAAAAAGTGCCATCCCACGGACACTGAGAGCAAAGCGGGCTGCATGTGCACTCTGTCCCAGAGGGACACACGCGTTTAAGGGGGTTGGGTTTTCTCTCACTGGTCCTTTATGCCTGGACCGAGGGGGACTTTCTATGTTAGTTTGTATACTTTTATATAAAGACATAAGAGTAAATGCAAAAAAATAAACATTAAGATAGAATGTATGTGTAGGCAGTACTGTTGTCATTAGTTAGTTCATACTGATATTTTATTGAAATAAAAAAAAGTTGTGTTTCCACATTTGTGTCTTATTTTGTCTGGGAGTGAACATTTCTCAAACAAGTATTTCATTGAAAACATCCAACATAATTGTCTCTGCTTTTTTAATGAAAACAAGGTTAATGTTTCAAAATGTAAATGTACTCAACACTCTATAAGCTGTCTATAAGCTCTTGACATCACAACCATATATACATAGATGCCTGTTCAGCCTACAGCAGTTTACATTGACGTGGAAGGGAGTGTCGTTACTGCGGACTGCAGTCTGTAGGCTCAAAGAAAGCTGCTTATAAATAGGCCAGCTAATCAGAACAGATGCCATAATTAAAGAAATTAAACCACACACAGGGAGAAATTAAATACATTTTAAAGGTATAATTGCTGGCCCTTTAAATATGCCATATTAAGCCAACAGCACTGTCTCTGCTAATGCCCATCTGTTTTATTGCTGAGCTCTACACATGTTTCTGCTTTTTAATATGATACTGGTGCAAAGCCATGATGTTATTCTTTCTCGTCTGCTCTCAGAACCTGCTTGACCACATAAGCGGCTCTTTCGTGTGCTTTTTAACCCCCTGATGCGATGAAAGGTTTTAATGAATAATGTAGCATCTTGAACTCCCGTCATGATTTGTAATGAGTTTATGACTGACATCCTCCTTACACTCATCTTCTTATCCACAGTCTTCTAATATCTGACATATTTTTATGTCTGGCACAGTCAGATGTTTCCTTTTGTTTGTCTGAAGTTTTTTTTCTGATATGCTTCTACTGTTGGCCATTGCTTGCACATTTTCCCTCTGGATGATCCAAGTGCCTCTTTTCCTTGTGTAATTATCCTACTAGTACCAATCAGCCACAACAACCATGGAGGGAATGCCAATTATAATGTCACCTGTCAAAGCTAGACGACTGGGTCAGAGTGTCTCTAAAACAGCAAGTCTAGTGGGGTGTTCTCTGTACGCAGTGGTACCTACCAAAAGTGGTCCAAGCAAGGATAACCGGGTACACAGTCATGGAACCAAGACTCACTGATGCAAAGACCTACTGCAGCACAAATTGCTGAAAAGGTCCATGCTGGCTATGATGGAAAGGTGTCAGGACACATAATGCTTCACAGCATGCTGAGTACGGAAGCTGCACAGCCAGACCAGACCACAGACTGCTGTCCATTTCTGAAAATGCCTGCAATTTGTATTTGAGTTTCAGATCTGGACCATAAAGCAGGGGCAGAAGGAGGCCTGGTCTGATGAATCATGATTTCTTTTACTCTTTTTTGCTCATGATTTTGTGAGGAAACAGGTAAATGTGCTTTAATGAGCGTCTGTACCGTGTGCTGGACAAACTAGTCTGATCCATGAAGGCCCCACCTCATAATTTACAAGAATTGTTGCTAATGTCTTGATGTAGATACAGCAGGACAACTTCAAAGATCTTGTGGAGTCCATGCTTTCATGGGTTAGGGCTGTTATTGTGGCATGATGGGGACCTACCCAGTTTTAGGTGGGTGGTTTTGATATTATGACTAATTGGTATGTATCCAGTGCAGCCCAGAAGAGGAGTTCTGCTTTTGAGTTTTGGTTTCTTTAGGTGTTTTTTGGTCTTGTGAGGACTTTTTCTGTTTGAGCTGCTGCTCCATTATGTATTTTTAATGTTTTTTGGGGGGTTTACTGTCACCCTCGGCTATAGATTTGGACATGCGTTCCTGAAATGGAGCTTTAGGAGAATGTCTCTGCAAATTAATGTAATTAATAAAAATTAAACTTTACTGCTAGTCAGTCTTTTTTTTTTCTTGAAAGTGTAGTCTTGCCTGGGTGAGGTTGCAAAGTGCAACATTTGTAGTCATCTTAAGGCGTAGGCATTTTTATTTTATAATATTACAATTTTTTTTACCAAAGAACTTTAAAAGCTCATGTTAAAAAAGAAAATAAGAATATAATGTATATTATGTAATACAATTATGTAATAAAAATAGTATAGAAATGTTCTCTCACTGGGTCAGGAGCTGGAGATGATGTTAGTAACAAAGGTGATCCATAGGTGAGCATGTGTGACAACAGAAAAATGTTATTAAGCACAATCACAATTACACCCGTCAGAACATTAATATAACAGACTGAACAAGACCACATAACATGTCAAATCAGAACATTCACTGTCATTTCACATCTT
>JBBPDB010000128.1:120037-130102 GCA_037974465.1 Brachypetersius altus
CTAGTGTTCCGTTTAGGACAGCACTGACCCACAGCAGTGCGCACTACACACTAAACCTCAGTGCACTGACGCTAGTGTGCGATTTCGGACACACCCAGTATCACTCAACTAAAACACAGGACACCTGACAACAAGACTCTAGACTCAAATACACCCTTGTCAAAGTAAAAGTCCTCAAAACTTAAAACAGCAGCCTCTACTGGCCACTGGCAGAGATTAGTCACAGGTAATACAGCTCTGTTCAAAAATGCGGAATAACTAGACACCAACATGTTAACCAGTGATTTATTATGGTATAAAATAGATGTTATTGAATAGTCTACTAATAGTCTTTTATATAAAGAATCTTTAATATTTTCTTCAAGGTTACAATAAATAACAATTTCAATAGTAAGTAACTATTTGAACGACAGACATTCTGGATATAAATTTTATTGTAACTTCATTAATGATGCTGTACAGCTTCCTCAGTTCTGTAATCTCATTTAGCTCAGTTCCATTGTTTCTGCTAGTAACGTTTTTCCACGATGACTCACCACACCTAAATCTTCGCAGCCAAGTCAACAAAACCGAATGAACTGAAAACAAACCCTACATCATCCATGACCTTGTTTTGGTTTAACAAATTTAAACAAAACGAATCCACATGCACCCACCATTCATTCCTGTTCACCAAACTAAAATAATTTGACAAACTGAAACTGCTTCCTTTTACGGCTTCCTGGATGTTCTTGGAACTTGTATAACATCATGTTGGAATCGTGTTAGATTTGTAATGTGACGTAAAACTTTGACAGTATTTGAACAGTATTGCAAATCAAACGTTCTTTCCACTTTGTGAAAGAACGCATCTATGCTGGTAATCAAACAAGCTTATTGGACGCTGATATTCATGACACATCTATGCACGACACAAGGACAAGACTGACACATAGGTGTACAGAGATAAAAAAACAGGCCAATATCACACTTTAGACCATTAGAAATAAACAGCTTTAGAAGAACACCATTCACTTTACTCTCAAAACCAGTGCCTGTTTTAGCCGACTGTGGTACAATTCAAATTAATTGAAAATTAATTCCCATTTAATCCAAACAGTAAATTTAGCCAAATTCATTTGCTCTAAATATAATGTAAAATGAATGTTTATTAAATATGCCTGTTTTTAAAGCTTGTGCCACCTTGTATAACATGATGAAGAACACAGAGTTAGCACTGAACAGAAATGTTACATGTAGGTACTTTATTAAAATTGTACTGTAAGAATTTCTTAATCAAAGCAATGTTTAGGCCGCGTATCACCGCTTTGATTAAAGAGAACAATGGATGACGTACAAAGCAACACACAGTGTTGAGCACCAGCTCACTATAACACACACAAAACTGACATGTAGGAAGTTTCATCGCTGAGATGCGCAAAGTTGTTTCAAAAGCTAGCGGAACATGGAAGACGGCTAGCGTCCGGTTCTGAGTACCTGTTCTGATGATGAAGCTGTAAATATTGGAACGAAATCCGGGACCCTTTCCAAAAAGAGACACAGAGTAGCCGGTCTGTGGGTTGAGGTCTGTGGCTGGATATGAGCGAGAAGAGCCGGGAAGCATTATGGTGAATTTCTTAGTGGCTCCTCCGTCGCTGATGTTCCTCATCGCGGCATGTGAGCCAGGAGCTCCGCCATGAACTCCCGCTTCCTGGCTCCTGCCATCACCTGCCTTGTCCTCTTCCCCACCTCTGTCCCTTTTATCACCATCTTCCTCCTTTTTTTCTGGTCCTGATCTTCCTCTTCCATGCTCTCCCACGGTCACTACAAAGTTTTGAAACATTCCTTTTGGCGCTCCCCACACTACGATAAACCCTTTCGAGGATACATTCTGAACTCCAACATGATCGATGCCATCTTCCGAACCCCCAGACAGTGAAAACGCTTCTTTGGGTTCAGCTATACTCTTGTTTGCTAAGAGAACTTGGCTTTTATCTGGTGAGAGAGCAAGTTTAGGCTCTTGGTCTTTTGGCTCTTTCTCATCTTTCGAGTCATCAGTAAGTGTTGCTTTTGGCTTCGCGTGAGTATCTTTTGTTGGAGGTTTTACGAAGGTGCCGTTTTTCCTCCTAATTGTGAAGGCTGGTTGAAGGCTGCTGATGGTTTCAGGCAGCACTTGGTCGTGGGGAGCAGTATGTCCAGCTTTGCTCTTGGGGAGAATGTGCTCAGTTCTGTCAGCACCTTGGGATTCCTCATTAGTTTTGACGGCAGGCTTGTCTGTTGTGAGAGTGACTCTGGAGTCTTTCTTTGCATATTTGTCTGCTATGAGACCAATTTTAGACTCTGTGCTTGCATCTTCATCTGATGAGAGACTGACTATGGAGTCGCTGCCTCTTGTTTCTTGCGTATTATTTTGTATTCCTCTTGCAAAGGTGGTGGCATTTGGTTTCATTTCTCTTTGAAGGTTTGGTGGAAATCTGATAATCGCACCATTTTTCCTTCTAAGTGTGAATGGTGCTTTGGGTTTCAGTCTGTTCTGAGCGCTGCTGTTGATTTCAGGTTCTTCTTGGTTAGGGGCTCCTGGGGGCCCAACAGTGCTGTTGTCTCTGTCTGAGACTTTCGGTAGTTCAGGTCTCAGTATTGGACTCCTGTTGGGGTGCAGAGGAGGCTTCAAAATCAGCCTTGTTCGGTTTTGGAAAGGTTTGCGGAGGAACGTACCTCCTCTAAATGGTGTTCTAGGAAACAGCGGCAAAGTCTTGTTTCTTACTTTTTGCTGCTCAGACTCAGTCTTGTCAACTTCACTTCTACCATTCACCCCTTCGGTGTCTGTGCTGATGTCTGTCAATGGTAATTTGGTTAATGAAGGAGCAACGCTGTGTCCGTGGATTGACTCAGTCAGAAGGCCTCGCCCATCAGAATGAGACTCTTTAGAACCTCCTGGCTCCCTTTCTGATGTCTCTGGTACGGAATGAGAAATCGGGGCAGAGTGGCTGTTTCTGTTTGACTGTCTGTCTTTGAGTATTTGGGATTTTTCCAAAGGAATTGGTCTCCTTCTCTGTCCTGGGGTTGCTGAGCCAGGTGATGTTCGTACAATAGGATATCTGTTTCTAGAGGACAGGGGCATCTTGGGAGAGGTTCTATTAGAGTGTCTCTCTGTTAATAGTTGGTTTGCGGGCTTGTTTTGTGTTTTGGATGGCAACAGGACTGGCAGGGTAACAGGGATGGCCGGAGGAAGTGAGGGCGGTGGTGTGGAGTAAGCAGAGCCATGTGAACGACTTGTTCCAGCTTCCTCATGTTGTATGCCTCCCCTCATGAGACTCTCTGTGAATGTCTCTGGTGAATAGCTTGTTGGCTGTGAAGTGACATTTATTATACTAGTCTCCTCCCCCTCACTTGTTGCTTCTGTATCTTCCCAACTTGTCCTCTCAACAAATGGCTTTTGTTCAGTTCTTTCACCATTCAATGGCGTAACCCCTTCTGCGAAGCCCTCAGACCTGCCCAGGAGAAGGTTCCGTACGATTTCATTTCCGTTGATATGACCAATTATGACGGTCATGTTTTTCGTCACCACTTTTCCATCCGATGACCCGTTAAAGTGTATCCTCCTATGGCCTATCAAGACCTTTCTGACACACTTTGTCCCGTTGATATGGGCCGTGAGGTTCTTTTCAGTTGTAATTGTCGGCTCCAGTGGCTCTTCACTTGAGTCAGACATATTTTGAAAAGACTCTGGAACCTTCACTGAATCTGGGCTTTCTTCTGGCAAAGAGCCCTGAGTTGTTGGCTCTTTGCCATCCTTCACAACATTTCTTATTGGTTCCATCCCAGATTGGTTTCGATTAATTGACTCTTTTGAACCTGTGTCCAGACTGGTCTCCTTCCTGTCCAGTGCCCTTGTGCTGTCTCCAGTCTTTGGATGCTCCAGTCCGGACCATACGCTTGGTTCCTTTGCTCTTGGCCCCTCAGCTGGGTACATTCCTGTTGGCTTTTTTAAAGGATACGAACCAATTCTTCCACCTCCGGCGCCTGTCCTTGTGCCATTGAACCGCAACATCCCAACATTTGGTCTTCTTATTATGTCTGGTCGGCTGCCGGGTCGGAGTAAAGGCTTTTCTTTAAACGTTGGCTTGCTTTGACCAGATCGAGAGGGCATCCTTAGACCTGGTCGAGCAGACATGTTTCCTTTGGGTGTACTGATTTCCTTGAACTTTCCAGGATCCTGAGCTCCAGGAGGCATCTTCTGTTCATACTTATGTGGCCTTTGGATCGCCATAGAGAGAGGCTTTGTCCCACCAGTCTTGCTGTCACTGCTGTAGTTTCCCAGAGGAGTCTGCATGGTCACGGTTCCCACAGTCAGCCTGGGTAAAGTGTTTACGGCGGTCCCTGAAGGTGCGAATGAAGTTAACAAGTTGTAATCAATCTAAAGAGTTTGCTTTCTCTTTGACTTGGTTTGCTATAAGGAGAGAAGTCCTGCTCAACTGTAAGATATTAGGGGTTAATGTTCAAAGTTAAACCAGTTATAAATGTAATTTTTACTGATTAATTACTGATCTGCATTCACAGCAACCGTGTGATTCTTTGGGTCCACCATCACTGCTTCCTGGAAAGTAAAAGGAGATGTTATATGTTCAAAATGTGAGGAATAAAAAAAGGAAAGAAGATCTGATGCTACTCGTTAGCGATGGGAGGCAGAAGTGAGTCATCATCGCCATAAAAGAGAAAGATAGAAAACGTTCTTTCATTCGGCAGGAGACTAGCCCTGCTATTCATGGGTTCACTTCATTTGTGCAGAACCATTTGCTTCGCCTCATTTGAAGCTCACTTTTGAGTATTTCAGTAATGAGTGATCTTATTTCAGGAAATAGTCAGCTTAACAGCCTGAGCCAAAAAATCATGACTGTCCAGCTGAGAGACCCCTTAAACCTTATATGTTTGATTTTTGGCTGAATTTCATCAGTTTACATGGAATAATTTTAATGAAGTCTCAGTTGGATAGTGGCTGGACTCAACAAGCAACATTCTCAGTTCCTTGCCTACAACCAAATAAAGAGCTTTAATGGCCATCGCCAGCTTTCTTATAATAAATATTTCGGAATTACATATAAATGTCATTAATATCACAGTTGCAGCCAAAGGTGTACATACATTCACACCTTTTTGCATTTGTTTTTTTTTGACTGGATACAGCTTTATTACAACAAAAATCACTAAATCAATGCACATATTCTAATTTATAATCAGTTTCCTGAAAAAAAATGGGTAAAACTACGCATACAGCATCGTAATAATATATGTAATGTGCTGGAATAAATATATTATTAATAAATCAAAAAATGCGGTTTAACCAATTCTGCCTAGCAGAGTGCTCAAACAGCTAAACAGAAATTTGCCAGAAGCGTGTTCATGGCAACCAAAAGCATTTATTTGGGACTTAAATTTAACCAAATACTAGATGTTCTGTATGTGTAATTTGTTTCCTGGGTTGTTTTCAAGAAACCCACAATAAATTCAAATTTCACACCAAACCTGTGAATTTGTTTGTGGATTATAATGATGCATGATGTCCAATCATTCTACAGAAAAAGCTGGTTCTCAGATCTTTGGAAGCCCAGCACTGCCACATCTATTACAAGTGTATGTAAACCTTTGGCTACAAATATATATGAATATTGTCAGCAAATAGTATCACAGGTTATGATCATTAGGATAACACTGGTATTAGTGACACGATAGAAAACCTCTTCAATTTGGCTTATACAGTGGTGATGACTGAAAGGACCTTTAAAAGTCACTCCTTTCACGATCTGTGGGAAAGAAGTGGTTAGACTCTTCAGAAGTGTCAGCAGGCTGTTTGGGGAAAATCCTCAGGAACCTGAAACATCTGAAGTTAGAGATCTGCTCTGTTTTCTAATCGACACTCACCAGGAGTTGCCTGCACAGTTGCTGGCAGGCTCCGCCCACCGTCTCGTTCTGCTACCAGAGAGATGTCGTACAAGTGACCAGGTACCAGATTGTCAATTTGGGCGGAGTCTCTCTCGGGGGGCAGCTTCATCTCCTGACCTCCGCTGCCTGATGCGTCTGTCTGGGTGGGCAAAACCGAGAGGATGTATCTGTCAATTTCCCCCCGGGCTTGCTCCCACTGGACAATGACAGATGTTGTGCTTGTCTTCACAACTTGGAGGTCCTGGGGGCCTGAGATCACTGAGGAAGAAACGAGGAAGGTTCACATATTAATGGTGTTGAAACGTTCTGAAAGAATGTGAGTGTTTCTGCTGGATCAAGAGGTTTAATATGGTGGGGTGTGTTTGGGGAGTGTTGTAGAGGGGTGTTTTCGAGTTTTGTCCACCGCTTCTGTTTTGCTGACAGGGTTTGGGTTTGTTTTGTTTACTGGCTTGGTTTCTTCCTTATTGTCGATCAGGAGGAGGTTGAAGAGGGATTTCTTTATTGCCAGACTTTCTTTATTGCCATAGTGACAAAGGTTTTGGCGTGGTGGTCTGGAATGCAGAAATATTACCCGGGGAAACAATGTAGCACCAACTGAACAGCCCTCCCATCAAACAGCCTTGACACCGAGGTAATGATATCCTGCTAACTAAAAACGCCCCCCACTGTGAATTCGCCTCACAGGTAACAACACAGTGATGAAAAAAGAATGAAAAAAAGATTTTGTCCACATTAACAAGACAAAAGCGTGTAAGAGGAGTATTTATACTTGATGTTTATAGACATGAATGGATAAATGCCTTTTTATTTTGTTTAGAAAAAAATTTGATTAAAGATTTAATAAATAAAGAAGAGGCCCTTTGTTTGGACTCACAGGTTTGGAACTCGGTCATGCTCTCGCTTCCCATCTTGCCGTCCTTCTCACCAACGATGGTCACGGTGTACTGTTGCCCCGCAGCCAGACCGACCTGGATGTACGTGGTCAGGTGTCCGCTCACTTTAGACGTGATCTTCTGATCGCTTTCTTTCTGTGGGATGTGGATAGATTATTATCAGTCAGGAAGAAACAAACAGAGGATGCTGCTTTATTTTTTGGGAATTACTAGTACTGTATAACAGTGTATTCATATATATATAAAATTAAATTCCCCCCCTTTTCCCTTATTGTTGACTGTGCAGCTGTCATATTGTGTTATATGTTGCTCTGACAGTCCAGGAAGATATTATATATTATTGTTGTATGTTAATATCTCTTAATATGATTTGGGTAAGAAGGAATGCCGCAGTACTCCTTCTCGACCAGCAGGCGAAGCTTTGAGTCAGACCTGTCTTGCTCTGCCTTTCTTCCTGGGCTGTTTGTTAAACATCTTCCAGGCCAATGCAAAATGAGTCACTGCAAACATCATTTTTGGACCTCAACATCACACTCAGCAGCTACGCTGTTAAACTCACGACACGTGGAAATAGCGTGTGAGCACACTGTGGGAAGAGTATGCCTCAGTTTTGGACATGTTTTATTGATGACAAGTGTTTTTCTCTAATTAGCTGTCGGATGACAGGCCGAGCCTAGGAGCCATGTAACCAGGCCCCAAGTCGATATTGAATTAGAACGGAAAAGACCATGTAACCTCGGAGGACTGAACGCATTACCACACCTGCCAGCGTAACGCCACAACCCCACGGCTAAACCTGGGGCACTTCACACTGATGGCCATAGGGTTTGTTTTCACATGTTTAGACTTTACCAGTCCACGTGAAGCTTGGTGTGGTTGTAGCCCCACAGGGCTGATATGTAATACGATAAGAAATGCTTTATTAGTCCCATGGAAGAGAGAATTGCAATGTTGTGATAGACAGAACAAGAAAGTAGAAGCAGGATACAATATGAAAACTATACATTAAAACAAGATCATATAAAGAGAACTGTACTAAATTCAAAAAAGTAAATCAACATACGAAGGCCTCTGGGAGGCACCATGATGAATTTGTAGAGTTGGACAAACTAATAAATAACATTAGTGCAAAAATGCTTTACTAGACAATATCTAATAAAAACTCACCGCCACATTATTGGGTGCACGCTATAGGGGCGCCACAACTGACATATACCAATATCTCAATAACCTCTGCAGCTAAAATGTTGAAATTTGGTGTATTTACACATCTACACTCATTTGCCACATCTTGACCGGGATTGTCTAACCATATGGCTGCCGGCAGCCAATCAAAATTCAGCAGCGAGTACAGTATGAAAAGTTCTAGATTGTTCATAACGGCATAAACTGTAGATGCTGTTCACCCAATTTCACACAAATTAGCCTTGAGGTGGCGCTACAACATGCTCTCCTCTGATGTGGTTTTGTCTATCTTGAAAATAGTTTTGTTCTTAAAATCTTTACAAAACACACAGAATTCAAATGGTCCTCTTTCACCTGTTGAGGCAGTCAGGTCACTCAACATCACACTGCTTCAGACAGTTCACAAATTCTGCTTGGACCCCACCGATCGCTGATTAGTCTCGCAGATACGCGGCGGTCATATTACACCCTACAGTGAGGTATGGTTGGTTCTTTTTATAAATTGGAAAGCTCACCTTCCAGGGTTTTAAAAGTAACCGTAAAAAAATACACTTTAACTTTGCCAATTCAAATGGAGGTTGTTGTCCTGCTCTGGTTCTGTTTTTGAAAAAGGTTAATTAGTAAATGCAATCGGACCCAGGTGAGAGCCTGGAGGCACCTCGCTGTTAATCAGGAAACAGGAGACAAAAAAATCTCTCTCTCTCTCTCCATCACTCTGTCCATCTCTTAGACTCTCTTTTCGTCCCAGCTGCTGGCCTATGAGGTCATTCCTCTGGCCAGTGTGATGTTTTTGACACTGTTTACGCCTCTCTTAGCAACAAGCATCCCACATCTGTATCTCTTCCGTTTGCCACAAATATCCCCTGCATTTCTATATCTTTCTCTGTCTCTTCTCATCCCTCTCTCTCTCTCCCCCTTGCTCTCCCTGCATAGTCAACCCCCTTCCCCTCCCCTCCCCTCGCCTCATTTCAAGTGTCACATTCTCCTTCCTCTCCTATCGGCCTTTGTTCGCTTCACACACTCTCCCTTGTGTCCTACACTCTTCCTGCCCTTCTTTTCTGACTGTGTCAATCTTTCTCACACCCCACCCCGTCACGTTTTGGGTGTGGGGAGGGAAATGTGCCTTTTGTGCCTTTGTTTTTGTCTCGGTGACTCCTTTCCACGTTGCTAAATGTATCTGCTGTTTAATGTTTGTGAACTTCTGGGCAGTGTCCTGGTGTCCTGGACAATAATTTCATTTTCAAATGTCCCTGCTCTGTCTCTCTCTCTCTCTGTCTTTGTCTCAGTCGCTCTCTCTCTTCTGGAAAAGCTGTTCTTAAAAAACGTTCAGGACAAGAGGCAATGGAATATCACCATGTAAATCCAGACAAGTCCACGGGGAATCAAAGTCCCGAGTCTGAAAGCGTGGTTACTGATCCAGGATCAGCTCTGGCTGTACCATATCTGTTCATGTATTTAATAAAAGATGCAGACAAACACCCACATAGCTTTAGGCACAAAGCAATAAAAGTTATGGGCAAACTGTATGAAATCTGCAAAGAGGTAAAAATCTCACCCATCAAACTGTGAGCCATTCCTTCTGCTGTGTTCTGAAGAGGCACTACTTCAGATGGTATCTGGGGTAACACACTTCAGTGTTAACTGCACTTCGTGCACTTGGATTCTCTGCTGTCAGCACTTGTGTTAATCATTTACTAGAGAGGAGAAAACCAGGCACTTTCTATTATATTGGAAGACTCCTGCGACACAACTGTCATCTTCTCTGTCGTGAATCACTGCAGATTCTCAGGACGATCTGTACCTTTTCGTTCGAGTCATACAAGATCAGAATATCTGCTAAATGACTTAATATACAGTACTGTGCAAAAGTCTTAGGCCCCTGTGCCAATTGTTTGAAACCATTTATATCAGCAGAGAACATTAAAATAAATGCAAACATACAAGAAATCCCTAAAAAGTATCAAGATTTTTTTTTTTTTCCAAAAAGTAGTTGCTGTTTTGTGAGCTGTTAGAAGAACACAGGTTCGGCTCCAGGTTTCTGCTGGGTGCCTCCAGTCACTGTGTGGGT
>JBBPDB010000128.1:182312-195580 GCA_037974465.1 Brachypetersius altus
ACACACACAAACACATACAGAATCTAACACAAACACACACACCAAAACTAACACACACACACACCTCAAATCTAACACACACACACACCCCAAATCAGACACTCATACACTAAATCCAACACACACCAAATCTAACACACACACACACACACACACACACACACACCAAATCTAACACACATTCACACTAAATCCCAAAAACACATCAAATCCAATGCACACCCGTCCCCAGTACGTAAGGAAAACCAGTGCTGTGGTGAACTCTTGGTGTGTTTATATTATAATGAATATAAAAGCTGGACCTCAGTGATCCATCACTTCTCAGCAGAGACTGATTTTTTACCACTTCTGCTGCAAACAAACGGTCACAGAACCTTTGAGAACATAAACAACGCACAAGGGGGGTGTTTCCAATAAAGTGGCCAGTCAGAGTCACACTAATCATACCGTGTTGGTATAAAACACTACACCAGACTGAACACAGGCAGGAGTTTCTAACAAACAACACCACCATTGGCCCCTAAACGCCCTAAACGCCCCCCGCCAGCGCGCTCGGCGCCCCCTGACCCTAAAGGAGCCCGGCGTCACTCACCAGTGCGCAGTACGTCTCCGGCGGGTCCCCGCAGGTGATGTTGGGCGGGTCCAGGGTCACTTTCAGGTACTTGGTCATGTCGGCGGCCTCGGGCTGACAGGCCATGTAATCCCAGGTGAGCCCCTCGTCCGTGTACACCTGCGACTTGCACATGTCGTAGTGCCCCCAGGTGGTGGGGTAATGCTGCATGGCCAGGCAGAGGCCAGGCCAGATCACCTGCACAGTCCACAGCAGCCACATCCTCACGGCTTCCGCACTAGCGGCCGCTCTGAGTGACGGGGGCCAGTCCCAGGGCTCCGGGGCCTCTCTCCAGCGAGCGAGAAGAAACAGGGGGGCTTGGGGTTAAAGCTACGAAATAATCCGAGTTTCAGCAGGAAAAGGGCGCCGGGGTGGATGCTGCATGCTTCAGGACCACCGACGGCGGCCTAATGGAGCTATCGGACTCATCTAGTCTCAGGGGGACTCTCTGATACGGGGACGGATCGTCCTCCGGCGTCTGACTGACAGCCGTCTCAGCTCAGCTTTCCGTCAGTCATCCCTCTCTCCCCGCCTGGCTGCTGGTCCCTGAAAGCAGAGAGGAGAGAAGAAGGAGGTGAGGGTGTGGAAGAGGGGCAATAAAGCACCATCGTCAGAAAGATCACGTCTCCAGAAGGCCATCAAACAGAACATAATCTCCAGCCTCACACACACACACACACACACACACGCACACACACACACACACACGCACACACACACACACGCACAAGCTTAACACACTAAAAACACACATTAACCTCCTGAGACCCGGCCCCTTCAGTTCTGTCCTCTATTGTGGACATTCTGTTCTCCTGTATCTTCCTTCAGTATCTGGAGACCCCCATCAGGCCTATAGTGTTCTGTAGAGGAGATCCTGGGCTCCAGTGATGCTCCTGTGAGGGTCTGCATGCTGGAACAAGGACTGCACTGGCAGGACATACATGAGGAGCAGCAAACGCAGGACGTTCCTCTGCAGAACCGGAAATAACACCAGGACCATCACAGCTGAACTCTCCAGAGGAGCTTCTAGGACTCATAACTCACTGCTGAACTGAAATACAGGTTTTGTTTTCCTTCCAAGCAACAGAAGAGATGTAGAATTTTATTGCTTCTTTCATTTTCTAAATTCAGTTCTATTTTCACACAGAGATCGTCCTGTTGTCCTCTACAGTGGGCATGCTGGGAAATGAAAATAAAAAATATATTAAAAGAAATTTTAATTGTGAGGTGTATTTTTAGACCCAAATAGAGAGGAACTCACAAAATTAAAAAAAAAATTTCTTCGGCTCTTAGGAGGCTAAAGCAAAAATCACCCACAAAACAGCCCAGAGGGCCCCCAGTCATCTGGACTGCAGTCTGAAACTGTAAACTGCACCTTTATAGTCAGCAGAGCTGATCAAATGGACAAAGACAAGAAGATACGAGGCAGACGGACCTAATGGACGTAGCGAGGTGTTCTCTGAGAGTCTGTTACACACACAGCAGAAATAATAACTCTGTTCTATTCCTGTTAATTCAGCGCCTCGCTTTCTTTCTCCAGCACGGACCGCGCAGTGATGCGTGAGCGGGTGTGTGTTGTTCTGTTCATTGTTTTTGTTCTTGCATGTCTGTATGGGGGCTGTGGAAACTTGTAATTGCTGATTTTTCACCCCTCAACCTAACGTCCCTGAACCTCTTTCTTATGGCTGCAGCCGCAACGCCGGCATTGTTCGGTTTTAATAATGTCTTTTGTTCCTACAAGTGTGTGTGTGTGTGTGTGTGTGCGTATGAGGGTCAAAAAAAAAGAGAGCTGCAAGCGCTTGGTGGAGAGAAAAGAAAAACTCTCCCTGGTCGCAGTTGGCAAATGGAATCGATTGAGCGTGCAGAGCTCTAAAAATAGAAGCCGTAAACGGGCGCTGGAGTGGGCGGCAGGCTTCCAGGAGAGAGAGCAAGTGAGATCAATGCTTATGAGTCCAAATGAACGGCAGAAACCTGTTTGAGTTCACACGCGCGGCCCGGCGGGAGAGGGGTGTGGGGCGGTGGCGGTGTGGGGCGGGGGTGCGGGTGCGGGCGATGGATTGGAGAGGCTGTGGGCGTCGTGCCGCTGCTGCAGCTGTGAGCCTGCTGGTGGGCGAGTTATGTCAGAGGATTTGAAGAGGCTGTGCAACACAGAATGGACGGCCGTTCAGAGCCGCTGCTGTTCGCTACAGCGTCTCTTGGGTCCTAGAAACCAGAAAGTGCAAAGAACTTCTGCCCAGGTTTACAGCCCCTTCACACGACGCTAATTCAAAGGTTCAGCGTGAGGCTCTTCTGTCGTAGAGCGTCTTTAAAGTGTTATAGAAGACTGTTAATAGTGAGCCTCCGCCAACCATTCTTTAAACGAACCGTTTTTGGGTCCCAAAAGATCTGATGGCGAAGAACTTTTGTAAAGGTATAACGAACCTAATGGCTCTTCTTCAAACTTCTTCGTTCCCTTTGAGCTTATTAACCGGTTCCATTACATTTAAAGACACTGTAACAAGCGCAAAGGTGGAAGAAACACTTTCGAAAGTCTTACAAAAGATTTGAGTGCAAAGAACCCTTGTAGAGGCTTAAAGAACCTTCACACAACGCCAGTCTTGGGACTCTATAATAAAGATCCTTCATTATCTCCAGTTATAATTAAATCTCTCGATTAGACGGACTGACTGAACATTAGCACCAGGGTTAAGTATCTCAATTCATCATGTCCTTTATTAGAGCCAAAAGCTCCATTTAGCCAGTCTGTGTTTACGCATTTTCTACTAGTTTTGAGATGTTTAGGGTGAATAACTATTGCTTAATTCTTAACTATTGCTAAATCTTACTGAGTAAATAAAAATTGCGATACAATGAATTTTCATTTTGCAGTAGATTTCAGTAGGTGTTTTTTTACAGCGTGCCTAAAACTCGAAGTAATGCAGTGACTTCTTAAATCAAGTTCTGATTTAATACCGTATCTATTGCTATAATGCACATAATAAACTGATTAGGGACTTGTTTTGTTCCATAAATGACTCATTATTCTCAATATAAACAATCAGTCTCGGCATCTATAAGACCAGCAATACGATTTAAGGAAGGAAACCAGGTCCAGAAACCAGAGTTGATGACAAATCGAAATCCTCTTTGCCGCAGGTTGAGGCCGAGGCGACTGTCGGGGATACGCTTGGTGTTTAGTGTCCCCCTTCGCCACAGGTGGTAAAATCCCAGGCTCTGATGTGATTGGCTGGCCATGTAGGCTGTGGTGTCGTAAAAAAGCAGAACAAATGGCAGAGCTGGCAAGTTTGGAGTGTGATGCTTTGTGGTACAGTATATCCACCCCCGTGGTTTCCGTGCCCCATCCATCAGCACAGGTTGCATTAGGAAGCCACACTGGCTTCCAAGTGACTCAGCAACTTTTAGCTCTTTGCCTCCAGATAAAGGCTCATTAAACTAAAAGCTTTACTGGCCGATCTCGACTTCCTGCCTTTTTCTAAACCAATAACGCCCACTCCTCCCCCTCTTCCTCCCTCCCTCCATCCCTCCATTCTTCCCTCATCCCCTCAGAAGAGGGGGTGCAGGGGGACGGCATCGATTGGATTAATTGAACACCCCGGCCTTGATCTCTGAACCCGCCGTCAGATTAATGACTGTCCACTTATTTGCTGTGGTAGGAGTCCTGTTCCCCGCTCTCCACTGTTGATGAACAGAAGGGTTAATCGTTCATTTTTCTGCCTGGTTACATTCGTAAACAAGGCCGAGTCTCGTCTTCTCCCGAGAAAGTGAGCGATGGGCTGAGTAGACGGACGTTAAAAACAGTAGGCGGTGTTAAACCCTCGGAAAGCGGCGGACAGCCAATCTCACAGCTTGAGATATATTGTATTAGGAGAGAAAGATCTGCCTCCAGCGTTCGCACATTTGTCCCACTTACCCTCAGATTCACCCCGGAATATCATTGCGGTATGACTGAACACTTTTTCCGGACGTACCGCCGGTCGTGTCCGAGTTTCCTCGTGTTATGCATTCAATGCTCCTGGCTTTCAGTTAATTGGTCTCTAATTTGTTGTTGTTTTCTTGGATGTCTGAGTGGACTGCACCAATGAGCGCAATCTTTATTGGACTACAGTTTCTTCATCTTGCCCTTTGTCTCCAAACATCAGTCGCGACCAGTTCAGGCCTTACGCAGTCCTGTCTATGACGCACATGACCTCTGCCTCGGCATCTTCTAAAGAGTCCATTTCCAACTAAGAAATGAAGAGTTTCATGTAAAATGTACCATCCACTCTGTACAGGACATTATATGTCAAATATGCTGCAAAAACATTTTGAATTCAGTTTTTTTGTGATATCATGCAAAACAGGACACTGACATACATTAAAATGGTTTTTTTTGGCTAAAAAGGATGTAGCCAATTAGTTTTTGGTGACCTTTGCTTATGCATGGCAAACATCAGGAGCTGCTGAATTCTCACACTTTCTAATAGTGGAAACAGCGAGTGACCATAAACATCAACAGCAGTTTTCCAAAAGTATGCAATTTGTTGTTGTGGTAATAAGGTAGTTTCTCTGTTCAGATTTCTGTCTTCCATAAAGTCAAACTGTAAAACTTCTGTCTCAAGTCAAGTCCAGAGATGTGCACCAGTCCACGTCGAGTCTCAAGTCTTTGAGTAGCAATATTTACAAATGGCGACTCTAAATGTGGGATGTTTGAGCTGTAAATGTTTAGAAGATATGCTAATTGGTCACGCCCCATGATTCCAATTGGCTGTTGCCTAGCAGGGGGCGGGGCTGCGTGCTGTGATCTGCCCTCACCAACACGGAGGATTTGCCTTAAATGATCTTAATCTAAATGTTAAATATGAAAAATATATCTCTCACTCTAAATGTGAACTCCACAGTTAGATGGGGCTCGGCGACCCCTTTCCAACGACCCTCGAAAACCGCTATTAGCTGAAAACCTCTCACCTCGGACAAAAGTAATGGGACACCGGGGCGAGGTGAGCCGTTTTCGGGTCGTTGGAAAGAGTGCGAGATATAAATAAATAATTCCATGAAATAAACACGGTTTACGAGTTTTGACTCACGAGTCACAGCACCGAGTCAAGTCTCGAGTCGCTGAGGGAAGTTTAAAGTCAAGTCAAAAGTCTTTCTTTGTACGATTTAACAAAGAAATCGTGCCTCAGTCCCCTTCTCTGGTCTAGTCTTCCTCCCAGAATCTCAGTTGAACAGATTTTTGTGAAATCCTGCAGACTGTGGGTCTTCTAATACAATTCTCTCTTCCATTTGTCCTCAGGTTATGGCCATGCAGCTCCAGGGACAGATGCAGGAAAAGCCTTCTGCATGTTCTACGCAGTACTAGGCATCCCTCTGACGCTGGTGATGTTCCAGAGCTTGGGCGAGAGGATGAACACGTTCGTGAAGTACCTGCTGAAGCGTATCAAGAAATGCTGTGGCATGAGGATCACGGAGGTGTCCATGGAGAACATGGTGACGGTGGGCTTCTTCTCCTGCATGGGGACATTGTGCATCGGGGCGGCCGCCTTCTCCCACTACGAGGACTGGAGCTTCTTCCAGTCCTACTACTACTGCTTCATCACCTTGACCACCATTGGCTTTGGGGACTTTGTAGCGCTGCAGAAGAACCGAGCCCTGCAGCGAAAGCCCGTGTACGTGGCCTTCAGCTTCATGTACATCCTGGTGGGGTTGACGGTGATCGGGGCCTTCCTCAACCTTGTGGTGCTGCGATTCCTCACCATGAACAGTGAGGACGAACGGAGGGACGCTGAGGAAAGGGCGTCTCTGGCGGGAAACAGGAGCAGCATGATCATCCACATTCAAGAGGAGTCGATGCAGAGGAGCCGGAGGAGACGGGAGCAGCAGAGGCAGCAGAGGTACAGATCGGAGGTCACGGACCTGCAGTCCGTTTGCTCCTGCATGCACTACCACGAGTTCGGCAGCTCCGCTGCCCTCGCCTCGGGGGGTGGAGGAGCAGGGATGGGAATGGTCGGAAGAGGCTTTTCCCACCAGAACTCGTTCAGCTGCCAGCTGAGTCCACCCCAGTACTTTCACTCTGCTGTGACGTACCGCATTGAGGAGATTTCGCCCGAAACGCTGAAGAACAGCTTCTTGCCTTCCCCCATCAGCTCCGTGTCCCCCGGCCTGCACAGCTTCACGGACAACCTGCGCCTGATGAGACGGCGCAAGTCCGTCTGAACGAACCCACGGGCTCCCCAAACCCTTCCCCCTCTTTTTCAATAAGAAAAGTATTTATTCAGTAATAGCTAAACCAGTGGTCACGGTCACGATCCATTCTGCGCCCCCTGCCCGATCTCTACCGCTTGTGTCACGGTTGCGTAGATTATCGTCTTACCGCAGGGTCCACAATGGAACCGTAAAAGAAACCCTTGTATTCCCAAAAGGAATGAATTATTTTTGGGGTATTTTGCACTCTTACATGCTGGATTAGCATGTTATGCTGTTGGCCAGGAACACAGTAGCTTTCCAAACACCTCAGCTTTAAGCTCAATTCACTACCAGAACACGTTCGCTTTGCACTGGATGGGCACATTGCCGCGATAGCATTGCAAGGCATCAAAAACACTTTTACAATGTTTTACAAGTTGTTTTAATCAAAACTGCTTGTTTAGGGGTCAGATTTTGTACATATTCTTCTATTTGTTCTTCTAACTGCCTCTGTTCCAATGGGATAGTGCAGATTGGAAGTAAATTTGTTCTTCATTGATACAGATGAACAAAGCTAGGCAAGTTTTCTTGCTAGACCAAATTGTAAATAGCACCGAGTAGGCTTGTTTGCATGAAACCTTGCTTCAATTTGAATGTTTTTTCATCCATGTAGATTGACAGAAAGCGACTCATCAAGCTAATCTGATGAGATGTGATCCCACAAAGACAAATCAGTCATGAGTGTAGATGGACAGACAGAAGCCTAATAGAAAAACATTGTAATGTTGTAAAATGACAGATGTATGTGGTGCAACCTGGGCCGTAACGTGGCCTATGAACAGGAAGTGTACATCGGGCATGGGACGCAGACCGGGACACCAACCTTGCTCCTACAGATCCAGGTTCAAGAAGTGCTTTATTGGCATCCTGTCCATATAGTCATATCAAAAGCTTCATTTTCTTGACATCATTCGAAAATACCAGCTGTTTTCCCATCTTGAGAAGACTTCATGACGAATGGGCCAATTCAAATGGTCCAAAATGACTTGGAATAGAATTTCAGTAAATAAATGTAGCTAAAAGTTAAGAAGTGTTCTACAAAGCTTCCATTTTTTTTAATATTGTTCATTGGACCACATCCTGCCAGTGACCAAGTCATGATCTATACACAGTGCAATTAAACAAGAGATACCTTCCTGTGGAATTGCTTTATCCCAGTCCACCCACTCCTGACTTGGCCAAGCAAGGATCCGTCTCGAAAGTCCTTGATTAGCTCCCCTCTTTAAAAGAAGGTGCAACAAAGGGTTGAAGCCTCAGTTGTGAGTGTGAAGAGCCTTTTACACACCTGAAGAATCATTTAAGGATGAAAAGTTAGTTCACAACCAAAAGTGTATGAAGTATAAATTGTGATAAGACAGAACTGTGCAAAAGCATTAGGCACCTGAGAGCATTACATTTAAAACCTGTTTAGTTGAGCAGTAAAGTAACTTTTTTTTGGGGGGGTGGGGGGGGGCATAGTTTCTAAAACTAAACTTTAATTTAGTTTTAATGCATTACCCTTAAAGAGAATGTAAAGGTAAATAAATACTTTAACTTTATTGCTTGAAAAACCTGTTAGCATTAGCAGTTAGCATTAGCAGCGTGCGGCAAGCGAAAACAAAGACTCGTCCACAAAAGAAAGGTTGAAATAGCTCTCTCTACCCACATGTTTAGACAGAGCACAGCTTACTAATACTGAATACACTGAGATCACTGTTGAAAACACTAAAAATATGCTGCAGCAGCAGCTTCTTCTTCTTCTTCTTCTTCTTTTCAGTGTATTACTGCCACCGCTGAACTGGTGAAGGTACTACAGTTCGGTTCTCAGAAAAATCTACGTTGGAATGCGGATCCGTGTAAAACTGAGGGGTTCCTGTATATGCTTTAAAAAGCCAATATTATAATAAATATATAAAGAACATAGAGTTAATTGGGTTTTACTGTGTGTGAAACTGATTAATCTCAGACCTCTCCTTGTAGAAGCCTGGTATTACATTGTGGTTCTCATCAAATGTCACACCTCAAATGTAATATGTAATACCTCAAACACGTGGTTCAGCTCAATCAAAGCTTTTTCAAATTAAATCAGGAGCTGCTGATGGAATTTCACAATCCAAACACCAGCTGGAGGAACCTGGAACCGAACCTGTGTTCTCCTCACCAGCTCACAAAACTTAAATTTTACGAACAAAACAAATCTTGATTCAAGTTTCGAGATTTGTCACATGCATAGCTATACAAGTACAGCAACGCGCCCCGGAACATTATAAAAAATTTTAATTAAAAATAAAATCTAAATAAGAGTAAGAACACAAGTTAAAGTGAAATATGGAAGCTAAATTAGAGTATTTTAAGTTAAAGCTATAAATTATTAGTGAAGCAACAATCTGTCAGATATTATTTAATGTTTTTTTGTTTGATAGTATTTTATGTTAATTGGTGTATTTTCGAGAATTATGGCTTTAAACAGTTTTAACTGGAGCCTAAGACTTTTGCACCGTGCCACATGTTACAGTGACCACGACTGACTCCTGCTATAATGGTTCTAAACAAGTTTAAGGATTCTTCCCTTAACAATGTGAAGGTTCTCAAAACTTCAGGAAGGTTCCTCTCACTTTACGCATCTCATTTATGTAAAGTGATCCCCCAAGAACCCAAGAACCGTTCGTTGGGAGGTTCTTCAGGGCAGCATCTGGCCCTCAGATGGTCCACGTTTGTTCTCCAACCCAACCCAACACAACATGTAGCGATAAAGGAGAACCTGGACCTTCTGGGGGTCCCTGCAGAGTGGTCTGAGAACCAGTGGAACCCTTTTAGGCGCAGGATTGTTTTAGGAATGGGAGGGCAAACCTGCAGGAAGGTCCATCTTCAGGAGGAGGGTTGGTGATCACGGATTTACTACTGATACACACACACACACACACACACGAACACACACAGCATCTACAAAAGCTGCTCTTTAACCAAAATGTCATTTTGGCACTTTTCATTCTCCTTTGTTCGGTCCTCATGATGAGACTCGTACAGGCGCGCTGTCGGAATCACGGAGGACGGAAAGCCGATAAAACTCCACGAGTCTCTTAATAAAGGACGCGACGCATGACGCATGGATATCTGTTCTCCACAGAAACTCATTTATCTGTTCATTGGCGGGCCGCTGTTTGCCCCCCTCTTTTTTTGAGCAAAGCCCAGAATCTTGGGCTTGAATTTTATCACCTGACCTTGTTCTCACACGAGACGACGCACACCAGAGCTTCGGCTACAATACGGAGAGAGGAGGAGAAAAAGAGAAAGATTATTTTTTAACAGGCAGAGAAGAATTATACTCTTTTATCTTATCTAAAGACGACTTCTAGCTGGGGAGAATCTCAAGTGCCACACACCAACGAATGAGAAATAAAACAAAAAAAAACTGATTTCAAAAGGGACTTGAAAGCATCAGGTTTTTTTCTTTGTTTGTTTTTGTTTATTTGTTTGTTTGTTTGTTTGTTTGTTTGTTTGTTTGTTTGTTTGTTTGTTTTGAAACAAGCAATTCCGTTTCGGAAGACAAAACGCCGAAATGTCGATCAGCCCCAGCACCTAGCATGTGCATCCGTCACCATTCGATATGTGCGAGACCTTCTGTTTTTTTTGGGGGTTTTTTTACATTTTGTTTCTTTATTTTATTTTTAATTTATTAAAAAAACGTTGTTTCCTTTAGAGGGAGGTTTCGTAAACTGTAACCTGTATGTAGAGAATTTTCCAATTGTGTAATATATGGATGTGATTGGAAGGGGGCAGCGAAAGTCTTCAGGTTTTGCCTGATCAATAAATTTAAGAATTGCATGTGCTTTGAAAAAAAAAAAAGAAATAACTGGTATGCATAAATTGTCAAAAAGGGAAAAAAACAATAGCAACCTTGCCAATGGATTGAATATCAAAAGCAAATAATCCTTTAAGTTTATTTTCTAACAAAAAAATGAATAAAAAGTTATTTTTGTTCTTCTCAAAGATGTCCGATTATCGTCCCAATGTCTCAAGAACTTCGTGAAGGTGCTTCCACACATGCAGAGAACCCGCAGTTCCATCAGTGAGAGCCATATGGTCATATGTCTGGTTCCTCATCAATAACGCTTCCATTCACATCTCTAACCCCAGAACGTGCTGAAGCTGTTGGAACATTTCCTATGAAGGGGGAAAATACTACATGATAACAGACCCTGATCAAAATCGACTTATTATTCATTCAATTAATGCTAATTCATTCTTGTTATTATCTGTGAAACCTGAAAGGAGGAAACTGATAAAAAGGTTATTTAAACAGAGCTTATTCTTTGCTAGTCCCCCACAGGGATTTCTCATAAGACGTTAACGCTAACGCTAACGCTAACGCTAATGAACATTCTGGATTATCCTGAATTGATCCGTAGCTTGAAAAAAGATATTCATGCTTTATTTGAAGACAAAGAACAATCAAGAGATCTGATTAGACCACGGCTCCGGAGAACATATCGAGAACTTCCAGGTGTTTTTTTTCTGGATGAGATTTGTTGGTCTCTCTGGACCAAGAGGTCATGGGTTCGAATCCTACCTTCAGCACCACCACTGGGTTCCAGAGCAAGACCCTTAACCCCAAGTTGCTCCAGGGAGAGACTGCCCCCTGTAGGTAGGGAGTGGAAGTCGCTTTGGATAAAAGCTTCTGTTAAAATGCTGTAAATGAAAATGTGAGTTTAAATCTGTTGGGAGTTGAATTTGCATGTGAGGCCTTCACTCCAGCTCCTGAAGGCCGGGGCGATGGGTGAACTTGCTTGGTGCTTCTCTAGATACCACAGGATGACAAAAAATTTGGACAATTTTCCGTGTCACACTCCATGTTCCTTTGGTGTCCAAGCAAAGCATAACAGTAAAATGTTAGAACAGTCACACAATCACACAGAGACACAGAGACAAGAACAATATAAAATATAAGTCCAATATTGCAGAAAGAAATATACAAAAACGATGGGGCATAAATCACGACGAAACACAATGTACTTAAAATATGCTGAACCCTTAATGTACCCCTGAAAATACACCAACCCCCTTCATTTTACCTTAAAAGTGAATTTATGCCACGAGTGTGAAACCCCTTCATCTTAAACACAATTGCTTAATTCAGGAGGTTCTTTTATTTAAGGGGCAAATTTGAAAAGAAAATTCAGCAGTTTTACCCCTTTATCACCTTAATCTGTGCACTTTTCTCCTTAATTTTCCTAAATTTCCTGGAAATTAAGGACAAAATTAAGGTAATTAAGGTTGTTCTCTGTTCTGAGTAATTGAACGTAATAGAAATCGGTAGTAGATCAATAATATTGACATAAATAGGGATATTTCACATGGTTTGACTGTTGTACATCACAAACTGTTGCACAGGTGTTGCACATAATGATTTTGGTTTAGAACACATGGTAAGAATATTGTATAATAATAGTTTTAACCCAATAAGGAACTGCGGACCTCAGTGTTCGGGTTTGCTGTTTGATGTTTGCTGTGTTCTGATTGGTTGGTGTTAGAGGTGGAATAATTGATTAGATTCCGAATGGAAATGAACACGTGAGGCGTTTTCTTCTCCCAGTCATTTCCAGAATGCGCTGAAGCTGCTGGAGCAACGTTTCTGATAAAGGAGCTAAACCCTTTGTCACAGACCCTGATCAACTTATATATTAATATACTAAAGCTTACTAACTATTGTTATTAACTATATATGCACTACACACACACACCAATAAACACAATTATTATACTCACCTACTGATAAATAAATAATCAAAACTGAATCATTAATCATAAATAATAAAAATCTAATAATTATGAAATGTTAAATTAAAGGGTTAATTCCATTTTCTCTGGTGTTATAATCTCTTCTTTGTCAACATCTAGATTAAAGCACTTTAAATGTTTAATATATTTCATATCATATATTATGAATATATTATGAAGCCACAACTTTGTAATTGGAAAAAATCATTAATTATTTATTTTAAATATATAAATGTTAACATATATACCTTTAAAACCCTTTTAAGCAAGACAATTGTTTAATCTTAGTTGTCAAGATACTATTATTATTATTATTATTATTATTATTATTATTATTATTATTATTAGATTTAGTCCCAGTGTCCTTCTCTAGCAGATTATCACATTATTACCTTTTTGGATAAAATATATATATAAAATATTTCTTAGACACTGACATTGACTTATGTGTTCCACGTTGATTCGTCCCTCAGTTGTGAATTATTATTTAATGTCTTATTTTCAGAGAGAAAATTGTGTTTTATGTTCAGAGCGCAGTGTTATTCCTGCAGCCGAGTGTGTTTTCTCTCCTTAATGGAATCCTTCAGCTTTTCTTCAAAACACGCCTTTGGAAAGCTTTCAGAGCGTAACTCCATAACAACGGAGCTCCAGACCTGAGTGTGGATCAGGAGACGAGGGG
>JBBPDB010000128.1:272227-294324 GCA_037974465.1 Brachypetersius altus
TGGAATTCATTGTAATACATTACCCTTAAGTAAAATGTAAACATAAACCCTAGGTTTAAATACGGAAAAGTCAGGAACGAGAGAGAGACAGAATAAGAAAGAGAGAGAGAGAGGGATAGAGAGAGAGCGAGAGAGAGACAGAGAGAAAGAGAGAGAGAGAGAGATCGAGATACAGAGAGATTAAAACGGGTGCGATCCAGAAAAGTCACGAACCAGAGAGAGAGAGAAGGAGAGTAAATCTGCGCTAAAATATCAAGGTGAAAGTCATCATAGCTTGCATAGTATAGACCCAGCTCCCAACTTTGTGAATAGATTAACGCCGATATTTTTTTTATCACGCGATAAGAGTCTCGCGTTAACGCAGCCTGTTAACGGTCCATCACTCATATATATATACACACATATATTCACTATTATACCGTAATTAAAAAGAAGACTCTCTCTGCCCCCGTATTGCCGTTTTCGGTCATTTCCTCTCAGTCTCTGTGTTTCTGCTTTTATCATTAATTCCCTGCAATAAAGCTACCAGCGAAGAGTCATAGAGGAAATGGCTCCGCCGCCGTTGTGTGGAAACAGTGGTGCTTTGCTGCTGCTTTGTGACCAGAATTCATCACCTGTGTGTTTGAAAATCAATGAGTCACTCAGCATCCCCCCCCCCCCCCCCCACGTTGTGTGTTGTGTGTGTTGTGTGATCGCCATCTCAGTAAAGTCTGTGTGTTTTTGTGAAGGACTGATGGCCGTCGCTGGTCCCTGGCATCCCTCCCCTCCTCTGGATATGGAACCAACACCCCCAGCTCCACCGTCTCGGTAAGTACCGTCTCAAGCCAAGACGTGGGGCCTCGTTTATAAAACATGCTCACACGCCCATATCCAATTCACATTTTATAAATCTGTACTTTAAATGTGAATTTCCACCTAATCTCTGCATGCAGATGTTTTATAAGCAAGCCTCACAGTCTTTCTTTCTTTTAAACGTTCGTTTAAAAACAAAAGTTCGTTTAAAAACAACGATCGTGTTGTTCTGTGCGATTCCAGATTCCAGTCACTCTCACCCGTCTCAATACTATAAAGAAGACTTTATAGTATCTTGTGTTTGTTACTGGGCTGAATTGTGTGCAGCGTGGATACGGCACTTGGGGGCGGAGCTTGTGTCTTTCAGAGATGGGGACTCGAGTCTGAGACTCGGACTCGAGTCGCACTTAAGTCGCACAGACCAAGACTTGTGACTTTAGACTCGCCCTCAACGACTCGATACTTGACTCGGACTCGGTGCTGTGACTCGTGAGTCAAAACTCGTACACCATGTTAATTTCTCTTTCCAACGACCCGAAAACCATTTACCTCGCCCCAGTGTCCCATTACTTTTGACCGAGGTGAACGGTTTTCAGCTAATAACAGTTTTCGGGGGGTCCTTGGAAAGGGGTCACTGAGCCCCATCTAATGTGGAGTTTCACATTTAGAGTGAGAGATATATTTTTCATATTTAACATTTAGATTTAAGATCATTTAAATCCTCCATGTTGGTGAGGGCATATCACAGCACGCAGCCCCGCCCCCTGCTAAGTAACAGCCAATTGTAATAGCGTGGCGTGGGCAATTAGCATATCCTCTAAACATTTAGAGCTCAACAGTTACAGCTCTAACATCCCACATTTAGAGTCACTGTTTGTAAACATTGCAGCTCAAGGACTTGAAACTTGACTTGGACTCGTTAAAAATGACTGAACATCTCTGGTGTCTTTAAAGAAATGCTTCAACACTCTCAGGGTCATCCGACATTTCTGTTGCGCTCAGTTGATTATTACAGACACGAGCTTCCACTCATTTCCCTTTACTTGGAAAAGTGCAGGAAATGATGATACACCCCCCTGAGATTAATCGCACAATTTTCCATGATTAATCACATTGTTATACACAAAATTCAATCATGAATTCAAAAACTGTTCATACTGCTGTATGAACAGATGTGCAATAACATTTGGTTTAAACCCTTTAAACTAATAAGGAGCTTTTTAACAGCAGTGTTCCCTTTAACACAGTCACACAGTTACAGTTCAAATATTTCTGTAAAACTTAAACATTAATGTAATCAAATCTAATACTAAACCAAAGCTCCTCACCACTGCAGGGCGTTCAGGTTTTATCTAGTTTATTATAGAAAAACAAGTTCAGAGTCCAGAGCATTATAGCAGCTGTGAAGGGAACCGACTCCATATGGAAGTCTCTGTATCTGAATGCAGTGTCATTAAAGTCCCTGTTGGTGTAATGGTCAGGTGTCCCATACTTTGTCATGCGTTAACGTGCATTATAATATTAGTCTGTTCAGTAAATAATGCGTTAATGTGTTAATGCAATAGTAGGGGGTTAACATGTCCAGTCCTAGAAAAAATAGACAGAAAGACTGAATAATCTAAAGTGGAGTAAACACTGCCGCTGCAGCCCCAGGCTGCCTCAGACGCGCTGAGTCGGCGGTTTGTGATCGTAACCCACTAAATGGAAGTGAAACACAAACCCGAGAGGAAACAGCACAGTGTGTTTCTCCTGCTTTAATGCTTTTCTCCAACTCTTTCCTTAATGATCAAGCCCCTCTAGTGCTTTCCTAAAGAGCGTTCTCCCTGTGCACACATGGCCCGGAGGTCAGAATGGCTGTAGGACATTAGATGAAATGTGTAAATTCTCTACCAGCCAAAAGGGATTTCCTACATGTGCTTGATACTCACTTAATATTGACCAAAAATACTTCAAATTCTTTACCAACAAACACATTTATAGCATCTCAGAGTTCCTTTCTTATTGTTTATAGTTAATTTAGTGTAATATTTAGTAATATTAATGTCTAACAATAATATTTAGTAATCAGATTTCGTAATTTGATTTTAAGTAAAAAGAGCCAAATTTGATGGTGGCTAGTATCTATCCATGAGGAGAGCTCTGGAAATGGCTACATAAACACTTTGCCAAACATTAAAGCACCATTTATTGTATTAATGAGTTTGTATTAATTGTAATATTAGTGTTTAATTAGAGATGAGCCCGATCCGATATGATATCGGTAACGTGTCCAATATAACCTTAAATCCCATATCGGTCGAACTGGCCCGATCTCTTTATTCCAGTTTGCAGCTCCTTGTTCCACACCATGAACCTGCGGCATCTTCAGTCTGAGCCAGCGAATAACAACAAATGTCGCTCATTAGGAGATACTTTAGTTTGGAAAAGCCGAAAAGCAGAACAGCTACTTGCAGTGTGTATAGAGCCGGCGTGCTGAGGGGTGGAAGTATGGCTGCGTCTTACAATACAATAAATTTAATCGCCTGCAGAGATTTCAGATAAAGAGTAGCAGGAGTTTATTCTAGCAAACAGGGAAAAGACTCCATGCAGCAGACGCTCACTCACGTTCTGCAAAAACACAACAAACTTACAACAGAGAACCCAAAAGCAAAACAAATATCAGAGAAGACTCTTATCTCTCCCTCAGGACCTCTTTCAGGTTCTTTCAGGGCTGTTTTGTGTGTTTTGCTGACTGTGTTGAGTACTTTTCAAAATAAAAGTGTGCAATACACTACTTTTGAATTAATTATTTAATGTTTGCGTATAACTATGCAATTAAACACGATTAACCACATGTGATTAATCGTGATGTAAAAAAATTTAATTGTTGCCCAGCATTAATACATACATACATACATAAATACATATATATACAGTTTTGCGCGGTCAACATTCGCTGATTCAGTCTAATGCAGATTTCTTCTGAGAACCAAACTGTATTACCTCCACCAGTCCAGGGGTGGCAGTAATACACTGAAAAGTTGTCAATCCCCATAAAAAGAAGAAGCAGAAGCTGCTGCAGCATGTAGCATGACTGCTATCTCTGCAATCAGTTATCTCAGTTTATTTAGTGTTAGTAAGCTGTGCCCTGTCTAAACACGCGGGTAGAGAGAGTTATTTCAACCTTTCTTTTGCACACGCTGCTAATGCTAACCATTAATGCTAAGGTTTTTTTAAGCAATAAAGTTCTATGATTCTGATTATTTATTTACCTTTACATTCCCTTTAAGGGTATCTGGGAGCAGATTTGGGGGCATATTTAGGGTTTACACATTAAAATGGGCATTTTTAGGCATTTTTTTTTACCAAAACACGACACATTTTTTTCACTATACACGGAAAAGCAGGGGATTACTGTATATATCTATAAATATACAGACACACATACAGGGGGTCTGTGGGTTACAACAGTCTTGACATACAATGTTTCGAGTTTATGATGCTCACTCCCACTCGGTTTACACCGTTAGCCTTGTACTTAAGGACTACGTGGATGAACTAGTATGGTGTATAGTATAGTGTATAGTGAGTCCAGGAGATTAATGTCCTTTTCCTTTTTCTGTGGCTTTGTTGTGTTTTTATGTTCTAACACCAAAATTCATCTGTCAAAGGAACGGAACTGTGGACCCCCTGTATACATACATGCATTTCAATTTAAACATTCTGTGGGTATAAAAAGCTGGTATTGTCAGTAAGTCATTCCAAGTCCATCATTCAACCAGCCATGAACACACGACGTCACTTAACGGACGAGCAGCGCCACCTGGCCATGGCGCGCCTTCGGGTCGGTGGCAGGCAGTCAGATGTTGCTTGTGAACTTGGTGTGTCTCAAAGTGTCATCAGCAGACTTGCATCAAGACACAGAACTGCTGGCAGAGTTCATGACAGACCCAGGAGTGGAGCCCCATGAGTGACCACAGCGATGACCAGCACCTAAGGACCTACGCACTCAGACATCATTATGCAAATGCCACACAGCTACAGTACGTTTATGAGATGCGAAGGGTACTAGAGTTTCCAGACAAACCATTCACAACCGACTCCACCGCTTTGGCTTGAACGCCAGACGGCCATTGCAGGTGACTCCACTGACGCCAAGACACCGCCGTGAACGTTTGCATTGGCATAAGACCATGTGACCTGGACAACGCCGCAATGGTCTAACATTTGCTGATGAGTGTTGGATCACCTTGCACAGAAATTATGGTCATCAGCGTTGCTGGAGAAGGCGAGGTGAGCGATACACTGAGGTCAACATGGTCCTTTAGTGGAGGAGGTGCAACAGTCTGGGCAGGCATCACCAGTCGGCAATAAACAGATTTGGTTATTGTACACGTCTCAGTCACGGCACGCTCTTACCTCAGAGACATCATAGAACCTCAGAGACACAAGAGACTGGATGATGGTACCCCACCCCCGCGTGACCTGGCAGAGCTGCGTGTAGCACTTGTAGAAGAGTGGAATGCATTGCCTCAGACCAACATCATGAGGCGAGTGAGAGGCATGAGACAACGCTGTCAATCTGTCATTGCGGCAAATGGTGGAAACACCCGCTACTGACATGGTCAATTTTTGTTATTTGGGGCTGTCCCTGTTATTGGCTAAATTTTTGGGAAATAAATATTAAACTAATGAAAATGGTGTTTCTTCTCATACATTATTAGTAATATCAAAGGGAACTTTTACTTATTTCATTTCATTTTTTTTTTCTGAAATCACACGAGAAGCTCCCTGTGAGACCTCAAATTGACTTTTGACAATGTCGACCGCTTTCGGTACAGTGCTACCAAATTTGTGGACAGTGCTGTACTTCAGTAAAAAGTGAAAAAGAAATGGCACAGCTGGGAGAAACTGGCCTCGATCCTTTTTGAGAGCTGATATGCCTTTCAAGATGGAGGCAGGTATTCAATGGAGGCCAAGTGTGGAGGTGAAGCCTGAGAGGGCCTTTTCTTTCCAGAACGCAACAAGGCAACTACAGACCTTTATTTGGGGGGGGGGGCAGAGGATAAAACCGGCAAATCCTTGCAATTTCAGAAATAAATCTCTGCACAGAATCAACCCCTACGTTCACACTCAAAGAGGACCTACGAACAAAATAAATCACATTTATGTAAATCGAGCGAAATCGTCAACAGGCTCGTCTGTCCGAAGCTTTGTGAGGAGGCAGGATTCTAGTCCGTGCTTTCTTTCCCTCATACACAAAACCCAGAGCAGATGGAGGACACTGAGCTATTGTTTCATTCAGTTCTCTGATCACTCGACTAAAGGAGGCTGTGTGGGGTGCTTACCAAAAAAGCCCTCCCCTGCACAGAGTAAAATCCCTCTGAAACAGGGACTGGCTATTCCATAAAACATTATGTAATGAGCATTGCATAAGATGTAACTTTGGCACCAGCAGCTCTGTAACTCCCTGTACCACACTGTAAATCCCCTCTCAGTGTTCCACCCATCAGCATTTGCTTGCTGCATTTGACTTTGCTCTACTCACCCCTCCACAACTCTTAAGATATTTAGAGGAAGCATTCCAGACGCGGATTAAGCCCAGCCGGAGACTAAAGTCGCCATTCGGACGGATTGTCCCCCATTCAAAATCAATCCTGGCCCTCAGCCAGGCCAAACCCATGTCAGGCATCCTAGCCGTTGGAGTTTTGTTTGTTTGTTGGTTTGTCCTCATTCGCCAGAATTGTGGAATACCCTCCAGACACACAGAGAGACGAAAAAACCTGTCAAAGTCACAACCCTCATAGGTTTTATTATGACTCCAGCCTCTGCTCTCTTACTGGCAAACACCTGAAAACAGTGCCAGTCGTTAAAGCCAGAATAACTAGACATGCGAACATGACTCCACCAGAGTTTATCCTCGAAAAGCTTGTGTTTTATAAGCCCACCTCTCTATACTGTGGTCCATGCTAGACCATAATGTAGCACAAACGGTTTCTCTTTAATATGCTGCTGTAAGAATTGATTATATAGGTCTCCTCAGGCTCAGCACTTTCACATTTCCATCTCTTTTAGGCTCCTTTTGATTTTGTTTTAAAAGTTCAAAGTAGTTTTGCAGGATAATGAAACTGTCGCGCCGTAAACGGAGTTACTCAAAGTGGCGTGTTCTAAAAAACAATCACAGTGGGGATCGTTCACAAAGATGATAGAAACCAGATTTGACTTGTTCGATGCCTCTAAAGCTACTTTATATGAAGTTATTACATGAAATGGCTTCCTGATATGAGAAACATTGTTTTACATTAGCTCGGAGAAAAGGTTTTGGCTTAACTCTTGTTTTAAAAGTCACTGTTGGCAGATACTTGCTGAGGGCTCCGAGGCAAAATAGTACTCAAAGCAACATGTTTTGTTTAAACATATTTTATTAGTATTTTATGACTGTCAATCTGAGTGTAATGAATGGATTTTTTTAACGGTGGTGCTGATGGAACTGGAGGTTGCCAAGTATACAATGTAAATATTATCATTTTATTACCATTGTAATAATAGAATATGGGTAAAAAAAATGTTCCTTTGAGTACTTTCTTGCCTTAGAGCCCTCAGCATGTATCTTCTTGCCAACAGTGACTTTAACAACAGTTAAACCGTTTCTCAAAGCTAATGTAAAACAATGTTTCTCATGATTGTTTTAAACCATAATCCAAAAAAATGATGGCATTTTCCTTAACTATGTCTAATTTTCTCTTTAATACTAGTCAGTCTTGAGTCTGACTAGGTTTGTTCCTCATATGTGTGGCTATTAAGGAAGTATTGGGAACGAACCCAAAGTGAAATAAGTATAAATTCAATAAAATTGTCAAAAATACGGTGCATGGTGGCACTTTTAGAGCTTCCTGTTAATGATGAGCGAAGGCTTAGACACGCCTCTGACCCGAGAACGTCCCTTTCTTATCCAGAGCCAGAGGCGACTCTGAAGGCTGCGTTCTAGTGCTGGGTTGTAGTAATCCACACAGCCGTCCATGTGACTAGCATCAAGCCAGATTGAGGAAACAATAAATGCAGAGAGCGTTCTGTTTGGTAGCTTCATTTCAAAATGCCCTCAGTCCAACAGCGTCTCAAGGAAACTCAGCTGTTCCAAAGTCTCGAGGATGAAACGCACAGTGACACAGCATTATTATAGCAAGAAGACGACGCAAGTCACAGAGCCCGACTCAAGTTTGTTTCTGGGACTGATTCTGGAAGGCTAAAAATCCAAACCACATGATAGACGATCAAAACCTGAGGGCCACAACTTTGTAGTTACACAGTGTTTCCCTGTCAGGATACTATTGCCAGTCAACTGTTTAGGTTGACTGGCAATAGGTCAACTGTTAATGTGAGTCCTAAACACAGAGTCAGGTGTTTAGGACTCACATTAACAAGTTCTGCCACGAAATTAAGCAACTGACTGTCATCTTAGCACTTTTTTGGCTGGCATTAGAGCATGGCGTCTATACAATCATCAGAATCGCTCCACATTTTAGAAGTCTTTCTTCGTTATAATATAAAACCTGTTTACGTGTTTTTATAAACATGTAACTACACTGAGATTTTCACTAATCCCAATGAATCCATGGACCCTTAAAGGAATACACTGCAAAAACTCCTGATCTAACTAAGCCTTATAGTCTTCTTGATCCTGTTTTGAGAATAATAGACTATATAAGAGCAGACTGTGTAAGATTATTAAGATTCTTTAAGGTATTTTTTTCCATATTTCAAGAAATCTTACCAATCTTACTGCACCGACAGATAATTTCGCTTGTTTCTAGTCTAAAGATTTCTTTAAATAGAAAAAATATCTTCAAACAATCTTTATATACAATATAAGAGCAAAAACACCTGCTCTTATATAGTATATTATTCTCAAAACGAGATCAGAAATAAGGAATGCGATTGCAAGTCTTAGTTAGATCGGGAGTTATTGCAGTGTAGGTTTGTGAAAAAACACATTTCAACACATTTCCTGCCTGTTCCACACACACACTGAAGATGTTTTGAGATCTGACTTATAAACATGAAGTCGAAGTGAGTCTGTAAATAGATCCCTAAAACCTTTCTCAACTCCATCCAGCAGTTGGCAGAGATTTATGGATGTGGTTTAAGAAACAGTCTGACTGTGAAATATAAATGAACTTGTGTGAATTAGATTTCCTTTAATAGTTTCACAGGCGAACTGTTGCATCCGTCAGGCCCGAGTAAGCAGCGTCACTCCGTATTTCACGGAAGCAAAACGTTCCACAGATCTGCATCGTTGAGTAGGCTGTGTTTTATTTGATTACAGCAGACAACATCTGTCTTTTGGAGAGTAGTAAGCAGGACCTTGGTATAAGTACAGTATTTCTAATATATGAGACGCTGACACTACAGAAGCAGTACATACGGAGCGTGTATCTGGTAACAGGTTAAATTTTCTCTACGGTCGGAGTTGAACTAGCACTACCTTTACAAAGCCAACACGTATAAAGGCTGGCGACTGCTGTGTGTTTTCCTAAGCAGGACAGAACAGATTTGCAACAGAAGAGTTATAGGTTAAACCGTCTTGTGTAGACGTATCGGATAAGAGAGGGTGTATCATTTTTTTTTTTTTTTTTTTTTTTTTTTGTCCATCAGTGTGTTCAACAGCAAAGTGGTTCCTTTTTTTTTTTTTTTGTCTTTTTTTCTTTTTTTAAACCTTTGTTTTGTTTTCAAAATGTCACGCTGTAAGAACTGTAATCATAGCAAAAGCGACGGCGAGTAATATCCAGAAAGTATAACAGCACCTTGAACCAGTTGATAAATGCACTGATTTAAAGAAGTCCCTCCAAAGACAAACTGTAATGAGAGTCTGGCTCTGTAGAACTGTCGGATGTATTGCCAACGCCTGTAGTGGTGCATGGTGGTGTTACAAAATGTATGACGTGTCCACTGAAAAGACCAGCCAGAGCAAAAACCGGGGGCCCACTCGCTCCCATTATAAAACGTAACAAAAGTTCCCGCAAAATTGTACAAATCTGTAGCAGTACAGAAAAAAAAAATATTTACAAGAACCCCTCCCCCGTTTTTATTTTTTATTTTTTTTTTTTTTAAAGTGTAGTTATGCAGCAAATCCAGCTTTGGCACTCGACGGTCTCCATCTCCTCAGTGCATTCACTCTGCCCCCCCCCCACAATTGCCAAACCATCGCACAATGCACTGAAAACGCTGCCACAACGTTCCAGTAATGCTTCAGCCATACCGCCGCCGCCGCCGCCGCCGCCGCCACCCAGCACTCTGGGTGGTGATGAGGCCCCATCTGCTTCTGACTGGCGATATGTGCTAGCTGGCACAATGGAAGAGGGCAAGAGTGAAATCATTGGTTCCAAAAATACAACATTTCAAAGTAAGCCTCCTTCCCTCTTCTTTTCTTCCACTTCTGTGCAAAATGACAGCGGCAGCAGCTCCTACCTGTCGGGAATGGGAACAAAGCCGTCATTACCACCCTGACAGCCTGAGTCACTCGCTACCCCAGCCCGCTGATGAACCCCAAAGGGAACCTCGCGCTTGCTTCAATATTTCCTGCACCTGCACGACTGAACCCAAGCTGCTTTGTGGACTTTAGTTACTCTGCCACATTAACAAGTAATTGGATCATCAAAGGGATGTGAAATTACACTGCCAAAACAATCCCGCTGAGTTTGACATCTTAACTCTACTCTTTTGTCTATATTTATCTGCTTAATTAGCTAAAATGGGCTATTGGCTGAAACTACAGTTTAGAACAGTATGACACCTGACAAATGCGCTACCATAGCTTTAAAAAAAATGCAAATCTATATTTTACAGTGGCATGTTACCCACTTTATTATAGGCACTTAAAAGTGTCGCTTTAAAGTGTTGTGCAAATATGCTATTTTGTGTCACGAAATTTTATTCAGTTTTAATCAATAAACTATGGAACCTTTATAGACAATTAACAAGGCATGCCTGCATCTAAAGACCGCGAATGTAATTAGAGTTAATACGTCACAACACACACTGTGGTGTCACAAAGACACTTTAGTTGAACGCCCTCCCGCCAACTCCAAAGTATAGTGAGGGCACTCAAGAACACTTTGTCACAATGTAACAATATTCAGTTTCTATTTCATTCAGTTTGCAAAGAAAAGCATTTTGCGAATCACCGCGGACACACAGTGTCACTGATGGAAAGCATCATTCTGCGTTCGTTTTCATGACCTAACCCTTCACTTCAGTGCTCCTTATTTAAAAAATGAAAAACATGGACGATTGAACATTCTCTAATTTCATGCTTATTTAAATCTGAATATGCCAACATGCTCTGAGTTCAGATACACATATATACAAATAACCTCCCCGCATGCCTCCTCTAATGCTCTAGACCTGTGAGAAACACTGGTATTTTGTATAAAAACATGGGCTCAAAATGATCATTGAGAGAAAAAAAAAAGTCTTATTTTGTTTATCAGTCATTAAAACAATGCAGGAACGAGCCAGTGTGCCAAGAGAACACCTCCAAAATTTTACCAAAAATCCAAATGCAATTTTGTTAAATTTGTGTACCTCTAAAGATTTAAACGTTTGTGAAGGCAGGCTAAATCATGTCCCTCCAAAAATGAACCAATATTTCACTACCATGATTGCTCTTCTTCTTTTTAGAACGAAAACGCAATCAAGTCTGCGTTATTTGCATAGCAACATCCCAGTATGTCTTAACTCCCTGCTGCACGGCTTTGTTTTTCTTAACGGAACAACATCAAAAGAGTCCAACCTGGGTACCAGTCCTCTATTCCAAATTTCCATGGCAACAGCCAAATATGTCCTTTGATGAGGAGTGGTCTATTGTGTCCCCTCAGTCTCTATAATCACCAGACTGGAAAGGCAAAGAAAAAAAAAAAATTACTTTGTGATCAAACTTACCCTCTTCTTCTGCCCCTTCTCCCTCCTGCGGCCTAATCTGTGTCTGAGACCAGCTCTCGTGACGCCATCCTGGCCTTCACCCCAACTGCCTCCTCCATCCAGCCCCCACAGTCCTCTCGACCACCTCCATTCTGCCCTCCATTCCTCCCCACTTCGGGGCCACGCTGGCCCAGTGTGTTGCTGAACCAGTCTTTGATCTCTTGGCTGCTTAGTTTGGTGCACTCTGCTCTAGGCATCTTCCATTCCTGGCCTGGCAGAGTAATACCGCAGGGCTGCTCGGAGATCATTCGACCGTTGAGATGGCTGCCGCTTAGTTTGTGGAAAAGTTCCTTCCACTCAACAGCGCCGCTGCGCAAGGCCAGACGGCTATCTTTAAACCACCGGACGATGTCTGTACGAGATAAGCCTGTCTGCATCTCCAGATGACTATATTCCTCAGGTGAAGGCCACCGTGTTTGGACAAAGACATCTTTGAGGAGGTTAAGGGACTTCCTGTCCAGAGGACCAGACGAGGAGGTGGGGGCAATGATGGGGGGGAGAAGGCTCGTGGCTAGTCCACCTTGCTTGTGAACTCCGTTAAGAAAAGCAAGTTGGTTGTGTGAACGGGATCTCCTCTCTGCAATGTCCGTTCTCTTGGAGCCCATGGAATTTAACAGGGCTTTTTCTAAGTTGTCTCGAAGTGCTCGTCGTTCCATGAACCAGCTGTCAATCTCCTCTCTGGAGAGTCTAGTGGTGATTGAGATTTGGTCAACCTCGTTGTATGATGGGAAACTATTCCTCTGAAAACTCTCCTCCAGAACCTTCAGCTGCTCAGCAGTTTTCCCCTTCACTCTTTCCAGGAGAGGGAACTGGGTCGGGACTGTTTTCGGACGCTCCTTTGGAGCAAAGTCATTATTTAAGTGCTGCGAACCATTGTGGGCCGGTGCACTCTGGTCAAGGAACCAATTCTTACCATCCCCACAGGGGACTCCATTGCTGTTCTGACTCTCTGAGGGTCGACGTTCTGAGCCCGTGAGCTTCTGCTCCACTGTCGGCTCTAGTGGTTTACACTCGAGAGAGAAAGTAGGGATCAGGGGAGGGGCTACGGGTGGAGCCCTTGCAGTCTGAATGATTGTTGGTCTCTTCAGTTGAGCAGCCACCAAGGGGGGCACCAAAGGTAAGTTTAAATCAGTAGGTAAAGGTGACAGTTTGTCTTTAGGAATTACTGAAGAGGTAGGCGCTTGATTCCTCAAGTGCTGTGGAACCATAGACCTCTTTAGATCTGTGGACAGTAATGACACCATGGATTGTTTGTCTCTGGGTAGCAGGGGAGGGGGTGCCATGGGTACCTTATCTTTGGAAGGTACGAGTGAAAATGCCATTGGCAATTTCATCTTGGGCATAACATAAGGAGCGACAATGGGTCTTTTTATGTCCGGCGCAATCAAAGGTGGGGGCATAGATCTCTTACAGTCTGGGGGTACAGGAGGAGGAGCCATGGGTAGTCTCTCTATAGGAGGGACTGGTGGGGGTGCCATCCTTAACTTATCTTTGGGTTCCTCTGTGGGTAGCATGGGACGCTTTATCTCTTGGGTCACCATTGGAGTTCCCAAGGAGCGCTTGAGGTTCTGCATACTATTAACTGTTGTCACAGTGACTGTTGCACACGTAGCAGGTGACCCATTCATAGTGGGCACAGCGGACAGGTTGGGATGTCCAATGACGTGACAAGTGACTGCTGGTGCAATAGACTGACTGGGAGCGACTGGCTCGCTTACAGGCGTAGGCAAAACGGTGAATGTCTGGTCTGCAGGTGGCATGCATCCATTGAACATTTTCTTTCGGGCTTCCTCCACCTCTTCTGGTGACCAGGTGATGCCCTGCTTCAATCGCTGGGTAGTGAACCATACCTTGATTTGCTCTTCTGGATGCTTGGATGCAGCGGTGAGCCACGAGAGCTCTGCATGAGTTGGATAGGGAAATTTGTTGAACGACGTGATAAGCGTAGCATTGCTGTCCAACAAAGGATTGTACTTGCTCGTGTTCAGAGGAACGGCGATTGTTGGAATGGAGTTAAGGTTGGGTGGGCGCTGCAGCAGAGGCATGACATGGGAAAGGCCCTGCAGTATCATAGGTTCAGGGATAATGATTGTGCCGTTAACATTAACTGCAGTGATCTGATCCTTTAACATAAGATTATCTAAATGACTTTCTACCTCGTTTCCATTGTTGAAGATTTCAGTGTTGTTTGCCTGTGGCCTCCCGATACTTTGTGTGGCTGAGGGGCATGGGGGTAAAAAGTTGATGCAGTCATCATCTTGAATATGTTTAGTGTCTAGAGAGGTTGATTCATCCTCCTGCTCGATGGTTTGCTCTAGGATGGTCTGGTTGTCAAGTTTAATTCGCTTGAACTTGAAATTGCTCTCTCCTGAATGCTGCGTTTCATTGTGTTCTGTAAGGGAGTCAAATTTCTTGGTGCTGAAGTTGCAGATGGCGCACAGGTACACAGGGTTCAGAATGACATTCGGATGTGTGGAGTACACATGCCCTTTGAAATTGTTGAGGTTCTGAGTGGAGAAGGAGCAGTACTTACACCGATAGTCCCTACCTTGCTGTTTCTGCGAGGCAAGAGACTTCTCTAATTCCATCTTCCCTTCTGTCACATGACTCTCCCCCTCATTCTCAAACTCGCCCTCCCTTGCTGACATCTGATGCACATCTAAAGAAGGCTGAAGAGAGGAAGACCTGTCCTCAAACACTTCATCAGCTAGGATATCCATTTCAACAGGGCTGTCCGTTGGTACGTCGCTGACACACACCATGCAGGGAGTGAAGGACTTCCTTCGGCTGGACATGGTAACCGTAGTGACCGGGTTCAGGGGTAAACCTGACAGAGCAGATGGGAGGGGTTGCAAAGGGAAGGAGGGAGAGAGGGATGGAAGTGACCAGAGTGGAATCCCAGCACGGCAGTTCCTCAGTCCGCTCCGGAGTCTCCCAGCCTTGGCTCCGGAGTCTCCCGCTGACTGGGGACATCAGCTCCAGCGAAGGACGTCATAGGACCTCATCACACACAACTCACCTGCACACAGACAAGAGAATGGAGGAGAGCAATGAACCCAACTATTATATGAATCAACAGCCAAACACACAATGATTTCCTGATTATAAACCCTCTTGTAAGCAAATGTGAGACTGCCTTTTTCTTTGAGATCAATTTGACTGCAACACTTATTGTAACAGATTTAAATATGAATCAGAAACAGCACCTTCAGCCACCAGGACCAACACAGGGATGTTAACAGTGGACATTTTCATTTCAACTGACCATGTTTCTCTAAGTATACAGTATTTGATAGGAAAACACATTTTTTAGGCAATGGATCTATTACAATATGTACAACACTAGAAGACTGCAGCCCAAGTCCGAGTTACAGTTTTGCTTCAGTGCTCCTCCTTCAAATTTATATGAGAAGGTAAACAGAACAGGAGAAAAATTCTGGCATGGCCCACTCCAACAGGGGAAGACCCCCGCCTTCTTTTCCCCGTCTCTAATAAAACAGCCTAGGAGATCAAGGAGAGCCCATCTCTGCAGCAAAGGCGAACAGAAGAGAGGTCTATGAGTTTGCTGGAGGGGTCCACGAGTTCAGGCATTCCACAGAGCAAGCCAACACAACTCAGCACAGGATGCGAGATTTATCAACAGTCTCAGTTAGGGAGTGAGACAGGGGACAAAAGAAGAAAGAAACGAAAAAAGAAACAACTAACAACACAGATCTGACATCGTTGTATAAACTCATACTTAACTCCAAACTGATTTCTCACCAAACAAACCAACGATCCGCCTCATTTTTTTCCATTACATCAGGTGCTATGAAGTTGATGAACACAAAATCGCCTTCAGTTCCTCTTCAGAGTGACGCAAACGCGATAAAGTAGGAGCAAACGGTGAACTCGCATGGTCCTCGTTTTTACGTAGACAAATCTTGGGTCGTGTGACGTGATTTTTTTCCCCCTTCATTTCTGAATAGCTATTGCACAGATCAGCTGAAAAAGGTTGACGCTGCCCTTCGGTTATATGTTCTCTACATGCGTTGAGACCTTCGAATTGCCCCCTTTTCCTAATGCATCTAAAAGGAAAGCACCAATTTGTGCACCACCACAGAATGAGACTTCTGGAGTACCAGCTGAGGCGAGATAGTTGAGAAGGTACAACATAAAGGTACTTACTAAGGCAACTCATAGTCAGTGAGAATCAGCAACGTCATCTGTACGACCTGGCAACAATCCCAGCTATTTTCATCAGACGACAGTATAGTAGCACAGGCAACAGGAACGGATCGTGTCCAGTGGCTGAAAAACCATATACTGTCCTTCAGCCTCGCCTCACCTCAACACACAAGTCACACCTTCAATCACACCACTAGGAGCATCTCAGCTGTTCTTCAGTCTCATTCCTCAGGAAAGCCCTTTAAGTTTCGCTCCTCACAAAACGAAACAATAACTGGGCACACCAGCCCCTTTCCAGCAATCACACTCAAAACGCATGAAGTGGTGTGTAAGGAGCTGTCCGCTGCTAGAGCCTTCAGTATGATGTACATCTGTACTGTAGCGAAAGCAAAAACTTCTCTATCTGTCTCCCTGAAAACCTCTGAAACAAAAAAAAGCATGGCCAATCAATATCTTGGGCTGATTACTCTGTGTAATCCTTTCATTATTAAAGGAGAAGGAGAGTGAGCCAACGCTGAAGTCCTCCCTAGTCTGTAATTCACTGCAGTCACCTGCATGAAATAAGGAGGAATTTCAAAAGGAGAACATGCACACCCTCTTCTCTAAATTAAATAAACTGCGTGCTGTCTTCTGGACTATTAAAAATGTTAAAATATGAAGCCTGGCTTCATATCCATGTTGTTATGGCAACAGCAGAGCGGCGTGATGGTCCACTGTCACCTCTGCGCTGCATATTAATGACTCCGCCTCTCTCTCAGGTGCTAATTAGAAACACACTCACAGCCGCCCAGCGGAGCGGAGACGAGCCTGTACGCGTGTGAGAGAGAGAGAGAGAGAGAGAGAGAGAGAGAGAGAGAGAGAACGTGTGTGTGAGTAATGATCCGTTCCGGTTGGTGAGTGGCACCGGCACGAGCTGGCATCGCTGCGGTGACGGGGCCACTGTAATAAAACATGCATGAATCGTCTTCTGTCCTTAACTCACACTGTGTTCCCCTTAAAGGAAGACACGCACATGTATACACAACCGCGCACACACACACACACAAACGGGGTCTGTATCTTCATTAAAACAGAAAAATCCTCTTTATTACACACACACACACACACACACACACACACACACACACACACACACACACACACGAAACGGTGAGAATTGTGTTAACACATCCTCCACACCCTGGACTTTACTTCTCTAGAGGAAGCGCTCCACGGCTGATCCTGGTGGCTGTTCTTGGTTTAGGTAAGATCAGGTAGGCAGGCAGTATTGATTAGGTAGGTGATCAGTATTGAGACTGTGTCAGGGTTATCATTTAAAAAAAGGGGGTTGGGTCATCTGGGTGGTGGCAAAAAAACTGGGAGCAAACACACACAAACACTGCGGTTAATAAAGACGAGGTCACATCAGGACAGTAATGGGAGATGGGCAGGCTCCAAATAAAGCCTGGGTTACGATACATTTCATCAAAATGTATTCACCTTTCATGGATAACTTCAGTACTTAGAAAACTCTGAGGAGTTGCATGAATCATACAAAAAGATTTAGACCAATTACGGAGAGCCTGCATTAGTGACTGCATGGAAACAGGAAGCTGATTGGACGATGGACCATCTTGAAATCTTGTTGCACCGCATCAGTTGTTCTATTTTCTTAGGCTTTTTTTTATATTGTCCTTAATAACGGTTTGCCTGCAGAATTTTGTCTGTTCCTACTTGAAACCTTGAAAATGAACAGAAGATAGAAAGAAACTGTACAATCTGAAAAAAGTGACGTATTTTTTGCCCTCTATTTTCAGAACACTGTTGTTAAGAGGTCTGTTTTGTATCCTAAAAATAAAGGAATGCGAGATGAATGATGTTCTGCATTCAGCTTCTTTTTGAAATAGGTGATCATGAACGCGGCGCTCTAATGTTGGACATGGATTTTCTGCGTCTTTACAAAGGAATTACGGATGAATCCTGTTTAAAAAAAACCCCAAAAAAAGGGACCAGTGCTCAAAGACGATCGTCATTCACCGGCTGTGTATACGCTCTTCATGCCACTGCAATTCAAAACAATTGTTTTTAATGAAGGTCCGCACGCCAGGGCCGACGCTCAGCACTGAGGCGCGTTGGCCCTCAGCGACTCGCGGCACTATTCAATTTCTCTCAGCGCTGCAGCGAGCCACTCAGCGCTTTGCCATTACTTTGTTAAATTAAACCCAAAATCAGTCCACTAAAAGCAGTAGCAGATGAAATGTGGCTTGAAATTTTCCCACAGAAAGACAAATGCTAATGGTGTGACCTCAGCTAACGTTTTTTTTTTCCCACCTCACATCTTTCCACTGTCCAAAAGTGATAAATTCATACATTATGTAAGCTTTTACTCCATACAAACAGAGCACAGCGAGTGAAAAGCCTTTTTAACCCGCTACGCTCGGGTGTGTAGTGGTCGGACAGTTAACAGAACGGCTTCCAGTTTGACAGATACATTTTCAGTCATTAGTTGCTTTTCCACCACTGAGTGTTCAGAGGGACAGTCAGTCATGAGTTCTCTCTTTTCTCTTAAATAAATGAAAGCGTTTACAGTTAACTCTACAATCAACACAGAAAATATCCTGACTGGGGGTTTCAAAGCATGTTGGAAAACACGATCAGTGTTTCTTCGCTGGATTTCTTCACTAAACAGCCTTTCCATAAATGCGGAACATGTGAATTTCCTGTTACAGAGACTGAGTGTGTACATGCATGCCGCTTCAAGCACTCTTAATTGCTGAAGCTGTCAAAAAAAGAAGGCTTAATAAAGTCCAAAAATGTGGATCCAGTTTGCACCGAAACCCTTCCAGCAGCTCATATGGAGAATCTGAAGGGCCTTTAATCAAATCAATATACGCAGCACCAAACAAAGACAATCAAACAAGTTCCCATCTGAGAGAAAACGCATGCATTTCCAGAAAGAGAGATAATGGCATGCGTGCGCACGCACACACGCGCACGCACGCACACGCACCTCTCTCCAGTATCCAAACTTCAGCCCACTCTCCCGTGAAGGCGGCCTACTAGTGTACTTGTTTTAACACAAGGTGATGGGTTCACTGTGTAATGGCATGTTACAGCAGGGCCTGTAGAGGAGGGATGATGGAGGGGCTCTGACTCAGTTTACAATGCAAATTTACTGAGAAAACACAAGAGTAAAACCACGTGTGCAGTGTGAAGAGAAAAAAGCAAAAAGACCCCGAGCGAGCGAGTGAGAGAGAGAGAGGGAGCGAACGAGCGAGAGAGAAAGAGAGAGACAGATGAAAGAAAGACAGACAAAGTAAGGAGATCAATACACAGAGAGAGAGAGAAAGAAGGGGAGGAGAGAGAAATGAGTGACAGAAAAAGTAAAAAGAAAAAAAAACAATTGAGGATTGGAAAGAACAAGAGAAAATGAGAAAGAGAAAGAGAGAGAGAGAGAGAGACAGACAGAGAGAGAGAGGTATAGAGAGAGAGAGAGAGACAGAGAGAAAGACACACAGAGAGAGAGAGAGAGAGAGAGAGAGCAGTAGAGAGAGAGAGAGAGAGAGAGAGAGAGAGAGAGAGCGGTATAGAGAGAAAGAGAGAAAGACAGAGAGAGACAGAGAGAGAGCTGTATAGAGAGAGAGAGAGAGAGAGCGGTATAGAGAGAAAGAGAGAGAGAGAGAAAGAGAGAGGTATAGAGAGAGAGAGAGAGAAAGAGAGAGAGAGGTATAGAGAGAGAGAGAGAAAGAGAGAGAGAGAGGGATAGAGAGAAAGAGAGAGAGAGAGGGATAGAGAGAAAGAGAGAGAGAGGGATAGAGAGAAAGAGAGAGAGAGAGAGAGAGAGCAAGAGAGAGAAAGAGAGAGGTATAGAGAGAGAGAGAGAAAGAGAGAGGTATAGAGAGAGAGAGAGAGAAAGAGAGAGAGAGAGGGATAGAGAGAAAGAGAGAGAGAGAGGGATAGAGAGAGAGAGAGAGAGAGAGAGAAAGAGAGAGCAAGAGAGAAAGAGAGAGAGAAAGAGAAAGAGAGAGAGAGAAAGAGAGAGAGGTATAGAGAGAGGGAGAGAGAAAGAGAGAGAGAGAGGGATAGAGAGAAAGAGAGAGAGAGGGATAGAGAGAAAGAGAGAGAGAGGGATAGAGAGAAAGAGAGAGAGAGGGAAAGAGAGAGAGAGAGGGAAAGAGAGAAAGAGAGAGAGAGAGGGATAGAGCGAGAGAGAGGGATAGAGAGAAAGAGAGAGCAAGAGAGAGAGAGAGAGCGAGCGGGCGAGAGAGAGAGAGAGAGCGAACAACATGCACGTGAGAGAGAGAGGGCCATGCTCCTCCTCTCTGTAGGATAGCCGAATTTGAATGAGCAGAGAATTAATTTAAATCTTATCAGAAAGGTCTTTAATACCTTATCAGTTCTACAGAGACAATAGGCATAATCGCTTTAATGCTCTGAACTAAGAGCCATGCTGAGAAAGGGAGAGAGAGAGAGAGAGAGAGAGAGATGCCAACATATCCTACAAACATTTAATAAAGCAGCCAAACAGGTGTGCACACACACACACACACACACACACACACACACACACACACACACACACACACCCAACTCAGCATGGAAGTAGTGACAGAACCAGTAGGCAGTGTGTTACTGGGCAAAAGTAAGAAAACTGAAGACGAGACGGACAGCTGAATAAAAGCCTGCCCCTCTTAACACAGTGGTGCGTGGGAGCGAGTGGGAATATCGATTAAACCTGGCAATAGTCAACTGTATAAAACTAACAACAGTAAAATAAAGCATGGGGCATTCCAGACATCTCATCCATTTGTTTACAGTGGTTATAAAACTATGAGCATTGAATTAACTCTATTAGTAGCACGGTTTGCCCAAACACCACTGTTGGGATAATGCCATGCCGGTGCAGTCATTTCTGTGAGTGCCCCTGAAGAATCTGCCATATAAGGTTAGTGAGCGTCAAGCCAGCCGTGGTGTATGTTAATATTTGTGAGAGAAAGTCCAGTAACATATTTAGTTAAAATGTTAATGCTTCACACTGACCCCTTCAGCAAGAGCGGCTGCCTGACTGAAACCCGACTGATGTATCTGGCACTTCTCGGCTTTATCCACCTCCAAATCCAACCTGAACTGGATAACTGAGACTCTGTCAACCAAAACTTAACAACGCAATGACCGCAGTCATCGCAGATATTGGTACATCAAGCATGATATTAAATAAAAATAAGCTAAAAATATGAATCAGAAAGTACTAGGGCTTCTTTGAAAGTGTAGAAGGCCCAGTGGTATAGCGGGTTCTGCAACAATGATATTATATAATGCTGTAGTGGTGAATTGCTGTTATGCTACAATACTGTATGGCTGCAACACTGCTAAGCATGTTACAATGCTGTGGACGTTTAATGCTGCAAATGTGTAAGGAGGGTAGTAGTGCAACAGTGCTATAATGGCGTATTGGCCTATAGTGGCCTAGTGGCTAGGGTGTTGGCCGACCAAGGTTGTGGGTTCGAATCCCAACACTGCTAGTGTCATCACTGAGCAGGTACTGTGCCCAAACACTGCTACCTAGACGCCCCTCGTTGGTGGCAGCCCACTGCTTCACTTGCTGAATGGGTTAAAGGCTGTGCTGTGGTGGAATCACATGTGACTATAAGGGGCCACTTTACTTTAATGCTATAGGTGAGTATGGGTTCATATGACATATAACAAACTGGGCTGCTGACTGGTGCAAGCTTCGGTGTTCCAACGGAATTAGATTACGTAAATCAATAGAAAAACCATTCTTCATGATGCATTGTCACATCTCCATGGTACATACTGGCATGTTTATGCTAGGGCTGCACAATAGATCATCTGTTAGTTGTTATTGCAATATTGGTATCTGTAATACTGATATCACAGAAGGCTGCAATGTGCAAATGGCCTCAAACTAATCAGCGTTTCTGACAGGCCGATCAATCACAGCTGCATGTGAGCGTTACTGGGTGTTTTGACGAGGTCTTCATGTAATCAAACAAAAGTCAAATGATGTGGGTCCATTTTCTACCGTTTCCTCCTATTTAAATTTTTCCTCGATGATGTGAAAAATGGTCATATAAGAATGAAGTATGAATTATGTTTGTGCATAATTCATACTTCATTCTTATATAACTATTTTCCAACTAGAGCCCAACTGATAAAGATTTTGAAGGCCGATACAGATACAA